>CAHIKZ030002457.1:570000-585000 GCA_903632075.3 Acanthosepion pharaonis
CAAAGTAAAACAAGGAAGAAGCGTAAAAAAAGAGAAGAGAATAAAAAAGAAAAAAAAAAAAAGAAAACCATCATAAAATAAAGCAAAAGATGAAAAAAAAAGAAAGAAAGATTAAAAATAAAAAAAGAAAAAAAAAAGTGAAAGAAAGAGAAAAAATAATGAAAGAAAATGAAAAAAAGTGAAAGAAAAATGAAAAGAAAAAAAAAAAAAATGAAAGAAAAATAATGAAAGAAAATGAAAAAAAAGTGAAAGAAAGATTAAAAATAATGAAAGAAAATGAAAAAAAAAAGTGAAAGAAAGATTAAAAATAATGAAAGAAAATGAAAAAAAAAGTGAAAGAAAGATTAAAAATAATGAAAGAAAATGAAAAAAAAGTGAAAGAAAGATTAAAAATAATGAAAGAAAATGAAAAAAAAGTGAAAGAAAGATTAAAAATAATGAAAGAAAATGAAAAAAAAAAAAAAAGTGAAAGAAAGATTAAAAATAATGAAAGAAAATGAAAAAAAAAAAAAGATTAAAATAATGAAGAAAAGAAAAAAAAAGATTAAAAATAATGAAAGAAAATGAAAAAAAAGTGAAAGAAAGATTAAAAATAATGAAAGAAAATGAAAAAAAAGTGAAAGAAAGATTAAAAATAATGAAAGAAAATGAAAAAAAAAAGTGAAAGAAAGATTAAAAATAATGAAAGAAAATGAAAAAAAATGAAAAAAAAAAGAAAATGAAAAAAAAGATTAAAAATAATGAAAAAAATGAAAAAAAATGAAAGAAAGATAAAAAATAATGAAAGAAAATGAAAAAAAAAGTGAAAGAAAGATTAAAAAAAATGAAGAAAATGAAAAAAAAATGAAAAAAAAAAATGAAAGAAAATGAAAAAAAAGATTAAAAATAATGAAAGAAAATAAAAAAAAAAGTGAAAGAAAGATTAAAAATAATGAAAGAAAATGAAAAAAAAAGTGAAAGAAAGATTAAAAATAATGAAAGAAAAAAGATATTAATGAAGGAAAGAAAGACCAAAAGAAAGAAAAATAGAATAACATAAAAAAGAAAGAATGCAAAAATATGACAATACCGTTTTTGATTGTGTCAGATACAAGAGATTAAGTTTGCCAGATTGAGCTAACAAGTAGCAAGTCGGGCTACATTGAAAGCCCAGCCCGTCTAAATTTTGACTTTCTTCTCTAGCACAAGTTATCGCTGCTTATTTTAAAAGTAACCTCAAAAAGTTGCAAATAACGAAATTCAAAATTTAGCCACACCAAGCTTTTAAAATTAGTCCGAATCATGACTTGTTAGCTCAATCTGGCAAACTTGCTGTCTTGTGTCACACAATTAAAAACGGGATTGTTATATTTGAAACATGTATGAGAAACCGTTATTTTCATATATGTACTGACGTGCTAAAAGTCATGGCATATTTGCTTACTAACGTGTGGAACCTGTTTTAACCCGGCAAATTTCGTCGAATCCTCTGGAGAGATTCTGAGACATATTAAGACATGCCGTGTCAATAGAGTTGACAACAGTTCCCTGTTATTTGCAGGTACAGAATGGTGTATGCAAATAGACTACTTCACTAAGTCCCAGAAATATTCGAGTGGGCTTCTGTCGGACTAATGTGGCAGAAGTTTTCAGAATGCACCTCAAACCAATTCTAAGCAACACGAGCATGATGACATGGTGCAATATCTTTGTTAAAATAACCTAATATTGTTGGGTTATATAGAACCGATGAATGAGGATAGCTGGTCATGAGGCAGTGAAACGTAGTGATCACTGATTGACCCTGTGTTTGTCACTTCGGATTTCCGAAAATGGATAGCCCCTAGGGGTGTTTACACACCCCAATGCAAAAATGCTTATAGTGCTACAATTATGTAAAAATATTATCGTACTGCTGGGAAAAATAACATAACAGACAATCCTCGTTACAATATACATTAAATTAATACTCGACCTGAAGATATAGTCATTCATTGAAATGAAAATTATAATAAATTTGTTGCATAAACACATGTTGTAAATTGTAGGTGAAACACACCAATAAAATAACAGAGAAAAGTTTTATTCATCAAAAATAGCCACAATATATTATTTCCATGATTAGAATGATATTACGTTAGCTAAACTCATAATTGAAAAACTTATATATATATATATATATATATATATATATATATATAAATATATATTATATTTTTTTCTTTAAGTTCAAATGTGTGTGTGTGTGTGTGTGTGTGTGTTGTGTGTGTGTGTGTGTATATATATATATATATGTTACTTTTTATGTTACTTTTTATTCAGTTAGACAAAACATATATATATATATATATATATATATATATATATATATATATATATATATATATATATATATATAAGGAAAAAGGTCGAAGATTATTTTTAAATAAAAACGAAAGAATAAATGTATATTTTAAAGATTTTAATTTTTATTGTTCCACAAAACATTTTATATATAATGTTTTTTTATATATATATATAGTTTAGTTTTCCAACGAGGAAAAAATAAAGAGCGAGACCATACAAAACAGGGAATTATAAGTTTTTTACTGATAGCTGTTTATTATTGGTGGGCTCAATCTTAACGAGAAAAAGTATTAAAAGAAAGCGAGAAGAAAGGACTAACCATCGTTTATTGTATTAAGTTAAGCTTAATAATAACAATATTTTACCGGATTGAGTTTAACTTAATATTCAGATTAGTGTCGAATATTTATTCCGGTTTAATAAAGATTTGTTTTTTTTATTTTTTTTATTTTTTTTATTTTTTGCTATTAACAAATCAGGAAAAGGAAAAGTTGTAATGCAAGATAAAATCCCACCCACTCGTTTGATATTTATTGTTTGTTTGGTTGATTTTGTGCAGCGGCATATTAACGTTTATAGGTTATTTAATGGCGATATCTAAATATTTTGAACGCAATTTTAATGCTTCAACTACAGAAATAAAATGTATTGTTGGTCATTTTGCTATAAAATGTATTAGTGGTCATTTTGCTATAAAATGTATTGTTAGTAATATCACTATAAATATGTAGTGTTCGTAATTTTTTTTAAATATAAAAACGCATTTCTTGTATTTTTACTATAAAAATGTATTGTTATACTTTCATAGGGTTTTTTTTTGTTTGTTGCTTCCCTATTTGCCTGTAGCTGGGAACCTAACAGGTGCTACCACCGCAGGCCAAAGTAGAACTGAGAAAAGCAGCAATTAAAAGGTGGTTCAACGCTCCTCAAAACCTTCAATCACCATACCAAATTCCTTGCAGCCGGAGGCATTTGACATTTGTACAGACGTCATAAGAACTACATCACCAAATATTACCGTTTCATCGGATATCTTTTGAAACAGCGGTTCTCGTACAATCACAAAAGTTAAGCAACATCGGGCTTGTTCAGTACAGAGATGAGTGACCGCTTGGGAAAAGCAAGTGTTGTAAGTTTGGATATGGGGTGGTGTAATTGATAACAGCTCAAGATGATAAATCAGAGTGTGAGTTCCACTTCTGGTTGAGTTTGTTATATTTACTTATGCGCAAATGCCCTTGAAAAAGATTTGAATCCAATTTCCCTCCTAGCTATGGGTTAAATATTAGGATTTGTATCAGAGATAGATTATCTCAAAAAAGAAAATCTTAACTTAAAAACAAATCAATTAATCATGTAATTGATTGGATATCATAGTAGATATGAGTCCAGCATATGTTATGAAATTAGACATTATTGTCCCCATTTCCACATAACGTTAGTGTATGGAAAACCAAATTAAATTGGTTCCAGAGAGACCTGTCGAAAAGGCTGTTGCTTGTAACCAGGCACAGGTCTCTTGGACATAGGCTGGGAAATAAACCAAGAAATACGAACATAACAGCGGTTAAAGTTCATGGTGGGAAAAAAAGTCTTAAGTACTGATTTTATACTAAAGTCGTCCGTGGGAAGATGGACTAAATTGCCGTCCGTCGTCTAAGAAAGAAGGGTCGAGATTCTCTGACAATGATGAGGTTTTAGGACAGTGTGTGTGGATGAAACGGTATTCACCTTTCACCCGCCACTGAGTCTAGGAAGCTATATGCCAGTGTTTTTAAAGCGGGGACCCAAGCGTTTCCACTAGGGCAATTTTCAAAATTTACCCAGTCTCCGCTTACCCGGATTCGGGTACAAGGCTTGTCTTAGCTGGTCATTGCCTCTCAAGGTCAAAAGACCAAGGAGGTGAGTGAATGAAGCAAAGCATATGGCTTTTTTATTTTCTTTACTTTTAATCATTATAATAAGTGAAATTGATGGACAAAACGTTAGTTTGGTCTTTTAAGTAATAATAATAATAATCCTTTTTAAAAAATTTTCAACATTAATATTATTAAGCAACATATTTAGTTTTCTACTATCGTCTGCTATCTTCTAGTTAATTTCATGACTCTACCAATAGGTGTGCGTGTGGTGTAATGAATAGTGGATCGGGAGGAGATATTGGAGAGCAGCGTTCGATTTTCAGTCGGGCTTAACTAATGTCATTGCATTTATTGGTGTCATATTAGCAGGCATTTAAAAAAAATGTCAGAACTACTGTTTATTGATTGTAACTTTACAAACATAAAAATATAAGGGTTTTAGTTATATTATGTTTTTTTTTATGTAGTTTTGGAGAAGGTACTGTAAAAGAGCGAACGTGTCAAAAGTGGCTTGAAGTGTTAGAGAAAGAATCTCCACGGTCGAGTAGTCAAGTTGAAATTGATAGCAAAAATGATAAAAAATGAAGACATTATTTTGGAACAATGTTATGGAATGCAGGAGTTACCAATAATCAAGCGTTGAAAGCTATTTACACTAGCTTGATCATGTTAGTCTCTTTGATGTATAACTTCCGCATAAGTTAAGCATAAAAATACGTAAATTTATGAAAATATTCCGTTTTTGTAACAAATTGTGACGAGCGATAAAACATTGATACTATACAACAAACTGGAATGTTGTAGATAGTCGTATGGACAAAATGAAACCCCCACTAAATATAGCGGGATCGGAAGAGAGTTTTCTATTATGTGCACTTTTTGTAGGATCAGACGATGGATTCGAACAAGTACTGTTCTCAATTAAATCAAACACAGCAACTCGTGAAATCCTTCCAAAATTATTTCAGAATATTTCATGAAGATAAGGCTAGACTGCGTTTTTCACTTGTGACCAGAAGATAAATATTAACACCTTAACCTAGAAGTTTTCATTCATACACTATATTCCTTAAATATACTATCGTATTACCTTTAGAGTATTGTCTTAATAAAAAAAAAATCACTAGCAGATTGCAAAAGTAATTTCGAAGTATTTCTTTACTCAGAAGGAAGAAAAACTTTCTGGTGGTGGGGTAAAATTATGATTAATTGATTTTTTGTTTGTTTTCTTTTGTTTTTTACTTCTTATCAACCCTCTGTGTTTTCTGGTCGTCGGATCTCATAAGGTCAATTTAACTTATGGCCACTAATCTAATGTATTTAGAAATTCTTGATAAAGTACAAAGAATCAGCAATGTCATTTGTCCTGACCTGGAATCTTGGCTTCAGTCATTTTTTATCTTCCCACCGACGTAACATAGATTCCCTGTACTTTTCTATAAATACTTTCATGGGTAATTGTTCTAATGAACTTTCCTCTATGGTACCTAGACTTTATGAATGTAAGCGCAGTACTAGATTGGCGGCAAGGTCTCATCATTTTACAGTTGAAATGTCCAAATGTAACCGTGAACTCTATCATTTTATTCTCTCTCACTTCTCGCTTGTGGAACTACCTTTCAGCTTCTTACTTCTCAATCAACTTTAATCTTCAAAAAAATTAAATGCAATGTCAGTCGATATATTCTGCCTTCTTTAATCCCTGCTCTTTTATTGTTCCTCCTGCTTAATCGTGTTTTTAGGTTTTTTTCTCACATTCTCTTACAGTCATTAAGCCTTGTGTCTAAGTGGCTTTATTGCCTTGCTTTGGGTGAAATGATTAAAAAAGAATTATCCTAAAAAATCCCAACGCATTTTCTGACGAAGCCGAAACCAATAGACGACGGAACGCGTCGTTTCTAGCCTTTTCCACTTTGTCTCATCATCTCCATATAAGAATAACTCATTTTTATGAGTGAATATTACATCAACACTTTTTAGAATAACAGTTATTTTCTAGATTTAGCCCATAATTGCTGGGGAGTAATGGATTCATACCTTTTGTAAAGGTATTTGTGCAGTATTTACATTAGTCGGACTATTGTCCTCATCTTTGTCGCCATATTTGTCACAACGTTTCGGCCGTTGTACGCTCCGGCCTTCTTCAGGTAGTTGGAATTTCGAACTGAACCCTTTATTTCGATCACTGGGGTAGACTGTTCTAGTTCCACGTGCCATGTTTGAGGGATGTCAGTTATCAGTTATCTCCTGATAATTTTCCCTCTGAAAGTTCTCCACTGCCTTAACCAGGAATTGAACTCATCTCAGAAATATAGACAGACTCAGGTATATGTGCATAAGTGAAAAGTAACAAACCTGACAGTGTAAAATTAATACTGCCATTAATTCTCGAATTAAATTAGAAAACTTCATATTCGTTTCTTAATGGAAATATTGGCTTCTAAAACGTCCATATAAGTCTTATAAGTGGGAAAGAAATTATAGGTTTCATTGCAGACAGCACACATAAACATAAAAAATATATGTGTTTACAGTAAGAAAAAAAAATTCCATGAGGTAAATTATTCGAAAATTGTTAATTTTCGAAGAGGATCAGATAAAACTTAGAGAATCTTTAAAATTTAATATTTGATTTCCTTTTGGACAAAAGGTCAAGTAACGTGGACGAAATTTGGTGGAGAAGAGAACAAAGAAGTTTTCTTATATTGTTTTCATATTTAATTTTATTTTGTTTATTTCGTACTGGATTTTATTTTTTGAATGGGTAAATGTTTATTTTGGCTTGTCATTAAATTTTACTAGCCTAAACACTATGACCAATATTTCGACTTATTTGTACGTATGTCGCCATATTTTTTGTACATTCGCACACACACACACACACACACACACACACACACACACACACACACACACACACACACACACACACACACACACACACACACACACACAAGGAATTTGCTTTTAGCAGTCGTTTAAGGGGAGGGATTGATAGAAGAAGTAAAAATAATTAATGGGTTAGAGTAGCAAAATTTGGAAATTTGGACAAAGCATCTCTTCTTCTTTATGTTCTTTTTACGTTCTTCAGGACGTAGGCGATCATGGTCCTCCACGTCTTCTTCCCACTTTAGCTCTTAATAACTTTTTTTTTATTTCCCTTGAACCCTGTTCTACCATTCATTTACTCAAGCCCATCAAGTATGTTACGCGCTGTTTCCCTTTTGTCCCTCTTTCCCTCAATTTGTCCTGAGTATCAGTTTTGCGAAACCCCGAATCACGTGCCCCAGAAATTTCAACTGCCTCTTCCTGATGTTAAGCATAAGTTTTCTTTTTTGTTTTGATTTTCTTTAAAACCTCGTCGTTGCTCACATGTTCGGTCCATGATATCCCCAGCATCTTCCTGTAGAACCCCATTTCTGTTGCATCAAGTCTGTTCTTCATCTTTGAGAAGCTTGTCCAGTATTCACTTCCATATAGAAAGATTGATATTGCGTAAGAGTTCAGTACCCTTTTCTTTTTTCTGTCTCTTAATACTCTGCTTAGCTTTTGGAATGCATCTTTGGCTATCCCGATGCATTTTCGGACTTTAGTGTCGCACTTTCCATCGTCCGTTAGAACACTCCCCAAATATTTAAATCAAACAAAAAATAATTCTCTGAACATGGAATGTTAGAATGGTAAACCACTATAGCCAACTGGAAAATATAAAACAGGAGATGAGTAGGTTAAATGTCAACATTTTAGAAGTATGTGATACGGGGTGGCCAAACAACGGAGATTTTGTCAGTGACAAACACAGGATTATATATGCAGGCGGAGAGAAAAATGAAAAAAGAGGTGTTGGATTGATATCAGACCACGACATAAAGAAATGCGTTCTGGAATACTGAAAGGAACGCCTTTCAACATATCCATCATTGTTGTGTATGCGTCGACAGCACAAAGCACGGAAGAAGAAATAAAAAATTTCTACTCTATGCTAGACAATACCAAAGCTCAGTGTAAATCGCAAGAAATTATAATTATCATGGGAGACCTGAATACCAAAGTAGGCAATGAAAGGGAGTGTGAATAAGGTGGCAAATTTGGCCAAGGAACCTGCAACGAATGCGGAAAAATGGGTTCAATGGTGCATGGCGAATGATCAGGTCAATACCTAGTTCCAAGAATATCCAAGACGAATATGGGCATGGAGAACCCCAGGAGGAAAAACGAAAAACCAAATGGACTACATAACTATCAAAAAGAGATATAGGAATGTAGCTGTGCATCCAATCCAACCTATCCAAGTGCCGACTGCAGAAGCGACCACCTCCCAGTTACATGTAAACTTAGAACGAAACTACGGTAACTGAAGAGGCCTAACCCAGCACCGAAATTGCAATACAACTGACTCTTCAACGATTCGAACCTGAAGGAGAAATATGTGGACAGTGTGAAAAGAAGATACGAAGGACAAAATGGAAACTCGAAATAGGACACTTCAGGGACATCAGCAAACGACATCATCCCAAAGGAAAATAGATGAAAAGAAAGAACTAATTGATGACAACTAAGATTCTTGACATAATGAAAAGGAGATAGAAAACAATGCCAAGACACGGAACAGAATATAGAACACTAAACAAAGAAATAAAGAACAAAAGCAGAAAGGCTAAAGAGGAATGGCTCAACGAAAAATTTGCAGAAATAGACAGAATGTGTATCACAGATAAATCAGATATGCATAAAAATAAGAGAACTGTCAGGACAAAGGATCCACTCAATCAACATAAAATCCAAGAACGTAACGTTGATATTAGAGAAAGAAAAATATTTCAAAGATGGAATGAACATATCTGAGAATTCCCCGACGCAAGAGAACAACCGGTACTACACAGAAATATCGATGGACCGGAAATATTAAAAATCGAAGTGGAATCTGCACTGGCCAAATTGAACAGAAACAAAGCGACAGGGCCAGACGGAAATGTAATACAGATGTTCGCAGCCTTAGATGACTTCGGCATAGACAAGAAATAATAAATAAAATCTACAACAATGGTGATATAGCGGAAGACCTAAGTAGATCTATTTTCATAGCACTTCTAAGAAGCCAGGTGCAACGAATGTGAGCTCCATCGGACAATCAAACTAATGAGCCATATAACAAAACGCATCATCCGAATTTTGATAAATAGAGCGCGCAGCAGAATCAGGCCCGAGATAGGAAAAGAATAATGCAGGTTCATCAAAGACACCGAATCAAGGAACGCGATATTTACATATTATATGTTATCAGAAAGAACAAAACAAATGCAGAAGGACGTGTACCTGTGTTTTATAAATTACATAAAGGCATTCGATGAAGTACGATAAAATCTGTTGGAAATGCTTGGCAACCTTGACATATTTGGGAAGGATATTAGAATAACCAAGAACCTATACTGGCAGCAAACGGCCTGTATACGGATAAAAAAAATGAGTTCACACACTAACCCTCTACCATGAGAGGCGCTTGAGTCTTGTATTGGGTGAACATTAGTAAAATAAATTAAAAGCTCTCCCCACTTTTCCGTTTAATCTGAGTCCGACCGAAAACATGTTATTTCTTCAATCAAATTCATTGTTTCAATCAAATTCATCTTTTTCAATTGTCGTATCAAATATTTCTTATTGCAATATCTCTTCAAATAATTTTCGGCTAACCTGAAAGAAGAATATTCTTATAAATATCATTAAGTACGTACTTGTCAGTTTGAAAGACTTTTCTGAAAAATACTTTGAAACGGAAATTCTTTTATTAAAGCTAAAATTTTAAAATCCTAAAATTCATTGCTTCATGTTTAAATCTATTAATAGAACGAAGAGCCTTTATGCTACTTTTGTCTATTTGGCAACAGCCGAAACAGATTTTTTTTTTTTTTTTAGAAAGATTGGTGTCAGTTTTATACTTAATGTTTCATCTAGTATTTCGGCCGTCCTGGATATGATGATAAACTACATCTGGCAGTAAGGCCTCTGGTCGGGAGGTTTTGAGGAGCGTGGAACCACCTCTTAATTGCTATTGTTCCCAGGTTCACCTTGACCCAGGGTAGTAGCACCTGTTAGGGTCCTAACTATGGGCAAATAGTTAACTTGGCTCAAAACACTATGAAAGTATAAAAATATATTTTTATAGTATAAATACCTGCAATACATTTTTGTGAAAGAAATTACTAATGCTCCTAAGAAAATTAAATTTCGGCCTTAAATGACCCATGAGGAGTTGATATGCCGATAAACAAACATCTCGTATTTCGTCGATCTTAATTTTAGTTGCTTTTTATTGAAACTTCTTCGGCTGTCATTTGACGATCAAAAGTCAACGGAAAACAGTGTGGATATGGATTATACAATAAGCCTTTGATGAGATTCGAATTTGCATTCTTTTTTTCCTCAGGAAACATACTGTAAGAAGCCAACTGATTTATCGATTAAGCTACGAAAGCAAATGGCTGCTAAGGTAGATATCTGACCACATAATTTTCAAAGAAAATAAGACACATCAAAATAAGACAATCAAGTAAACAAAAGACTTTTTCTTAGAAAAGAAAATTCTGTGAAAACAATCTACTTGTCAGAAGTAAATGCTTATATTGTGATATACAGTAAATTTGGAAAAAAAGAGGCCCCAAAAAGAAACAAACAGAAGACAAAAACAAAAAATAAAAATAATAAAAAAAGACCCCACCCAAGAAAAACAAAAGAAAAAATAAATAAATAAATAAAATGTCAAAATCCCCCCCCCAAATATAATAGAACAAAATATTAAATCACTAAAATTAAGAGAAATAAATAAAACAAAATAACTTTTTTAATTTTTGTTTCATTTATTTAATTATGGATATTATATATATATATATATATATATATATATATATATATATATATATATATATATATATATAGAGAGAGAGAGAGAGAGAGAGATAATGAAACAAAGTGGACAAGCTTATAAATGACACGTTTCGCCAACGTCTGTTAGGGTCGGTTTAATCAGGCTGGAACGAAAGAAAAAAACTGTGCAAGGAAAATGCGTTGGGATTTTTGAGGATGAGAGGGACAATAAATTAAATTATTTTATCAGATACGATAATCAGAAACCAGGAAATGTTACACACACACACACACACACACACACACACACACACATATATACATAGTATGTATGTATGTATGTATGTATGTATGTATTAGAGCTGTTGGTGTCTGTTGGATTTTAAATCAGCAGACTGAAACCAAAAAGTGTTTTTTTTAAAGGAAATTAATCCCATAAAAAATGGAACAGAAAGAAAATAAAAATAAAAGACAAACAAAAAAGACGTTATTTTTCTTAAGAAGATTAATTTGTAAATCTGTTTTATTTCTTGGAATAATTCCACATTTGCTAAATTGAAATAATGGAATTCCTATATTCGTAAAGCATACAAAAAACAAACTTATCTAACCTTGCTCTAAGAAAATTAATTGCATTTCCGTTGATTTCTTCCCACCCATATTTTTTAATTCCATACCATAACTCTTGGACATTAACTCTTACCGTTTCGCTGCCACTTTTTCTCTCTCCCCAATGTGCATCTGTTTCCACTTCTTCCTCTTACCACAACATTTCCATTAGATCTGGTCTCATTTCCTTGACAATGGGTGCCTGTTCATTTGCCCCTTTACCACATTTTCTCTTCATGGTTTCTGTTCTCTTTCTCTTTTCCCATATTCTCCTTAGCCTTACGGCATCTTCGAGTTTGCTCACTTTTGATCGTGGTAATTTCCCCTCCGCCATCTCTACAGAACCGGACTCGCCCATAATCACGATTTCTCGACACTTACTTCTGTCTGTAAGAATCGTACCCCCACTACCGCTTATTAATTTCTGAAAAAAATCCACGCCCTGCCCTTATTCCAGACTCCTCGACTAATTTAATTTCGTGGAAACTTCCTCAAAAAAGAAAAAAAAAAAAGAAAAAAAAGAAGAAAAGAAAAATTGTTCTAAGATCATTTAGAAGTGTGAAACTGATTTGATGCGGATTTTTTTTTTAAAAATCACTTCACCCCAAGCAAGGCGATAGAGTTACTAAGACGTGAGGGTTTTCAGAGAGTGACGGAAACTGGGAAAATGTGGCTTTGGAGAAAAGACGATAAAAAGAACAAGATTCATGAACACAGAATATGACGATTGACACTGATTCTAAAACTTCATTCAAATGATAAAAAATAAAAATAATATTTTAGTTGTGCAACATGCCATCTTTCCTCGTTATTTTAAAATATATTTAAAAGATATGGCTTTTTGCAGTCAGTTAATGGCTATAGACCGCAAGTCACGACAACTCGTGAAGAAAATATAACAAACTAGACTACCGATGTCCCGTTGGGTAACTGACGGTTCAGATTATAAAACATTGAAGTTGATATCAACATTAAAAGATTTGTCTGTCTGCAGGAAGTTGAAATAAAAATACTTACTGTATAAACAAGTCGTATTTTTTAAATCTTATTCACTTAAAATATTTTTTTAAAGTAGATTAATTTTAAAATATTTTTTAATATATCAAGAAAATATTTTAAAATCATATTCACTTGAAAATATTTTTAAATATGCCAAAAATATTTTTTTAAACATTTAAAATATTGTTTGCTTAAAGAAAACTGAAATATAAATAATTACTCTAGAAACAACTGGACGAAACAGCAAAGCTGGATCACTTTGTATCTGTTTTTAACTTAAAAAATATTTTAGTTAAAAAATTGTCTGTTTGGTAGAAAGCTAAAATAAATATACTTACTGTATAAACAACTCGTATTTTTAAATCTTATTCACTTAAAACGTGTTTTTTTTTTACATCAGATTAACTTATAAATATTTTTAAATATTTAAAATGTTGTTTGTTTAAAGAAAGCTGAAATTTAAATAAGTACTCTACAAACAACTGGACGAAACGGCAAAGCGGGATCTCTTTGTGTCTGTCTTTAAATTTAAAATATTTTAAATGTCTGTTTCTAGAAAGTTATGATAAAAATACTCACTGTATAAACAACTCGTAAATCATTATGCACCGGACGGACGCACCAGGCAAGCAGGCAAGCAATCACAAACTTTTAGCATTATATAGATAAAGGACTTTAGAAATAGGTTTCAAACCCGTTCAGAAATATCCAAAGTGTCAGCTGTATACAACCACTTTCTAAGATCAATGGTGAAAAAAGACTTTGTGTGAGTAACGCTTGAGTGCCTTGGCAAAGGTCATCCTTCTTTTAACATTGTGGACTGGTGCTACAGAATCACAAAAAACTGTACCAAATAACAGAAATAACATCACTACCGACCTCAGCAACCACGAAAATAGCATATATAACAAAAAAAGAAAATAATGGCAGAATCAATGTTAATATTCTATACCCTTTCAAGTAAAAGGTTTGGAAAGAGCGATAACAGCTACTGGACTTAAGAAACCTATTTTTCTAAAAAAATGTTTTAAGAGAAAATTTCATTAATTTCAACCGAACGCAGAATTGGCTGCTCGGTTAATGAATGCCAAATGTTTCCTTATAAGGAAACGACTATTGCCATTACCGATTATGGCTCTCCACAACCTTTGCAACTCTTAGTAAGGTTTGTGTTTTCGCTCCCGCTCCTAATCAATGTTCTGTCATACATTTACACAGGTTCGTTAGACAGGTTACTTGCTGCTTTCTTTGGACTCTTTTATCTTCAATATGTCTTGTGTGTATCAAATTTTCCAAGCCATCTTTCCTCATCACGTGATCTAGAAATTTCAAGAGCCTCTTTCTGATTCTAAGCGTGTGTGCTTTTTGTTTTCATTTTCATCAAAACTTCTTTGTTACTCACATGTTCCGTCCATGGTATTCTCAGTATGCTAACTGTTTCTTAATACTTTTTTTTTCCAATTTGTTATACATTGTATTTAGAAGGCATCTTTCTTTATTAACAAAGCGCATTTCGGATTTCCGTGACACATTTTCCGTCCTTTGATAAAGCATTTTTTATAATTTTCGCTCTTACTTGAATTTGGTGTATTCAATTTGTAGTTGGCATCTTGGGATGTTCCTCTAACAACCATATATTCTGTATTCTTGCTTTTCTTTATTATCCTCTGTTGGAGTTCCTGTTGTCACCTTTCTGTGTCTACTATGAACAATGTTTGATACTTTATTTCCGTCTATAAATGGTGCATTTCTTTTCTTTTTCAAATAAAAAAAAATTACCGTCCGTCTTTTCCCCTGATAAATGGATTTCTTGTACTAAACGAACAATATATATAGTGTAACCTCTGTTCACAAATTGAATTGGTTCCTGAAAGCCGTTCGTAACGCGAAAAGTTCTTTAACCGAAAATATTTTTCCAATAGGAATCAATGTAGAGAAAAATGTCACAGCAAAATAAAATTGGAAAAGAAAAAAACGGTACAAAACATGAATGTATACAACACGGCGGACGACTCAGAAATTATTCCGCTCGTGTTAACTTCGGCAATGTTGTGTTGTTCGAGAACCGAAATTTTGTTCGATAACCGAGATATTTTCATCTCGAATTTTCTGTTCGAAAAACGATTTGTTCGACATGTGAGACGTTCGAGAACCGAAGTTGCACTATATATATATATATATATATATATATATATATATATCAGAATAAATTATCAAATTACGAATTATAATGAAAGTAAGGCAAACTTGGAGAGGGATGGTAATTCAAAAACGTGTAGCCACTAAAAATAACATAAGTAAAGAAATAAAGATAGGGCGTCTATTTCAAATAAGAAGAGTCCAC
>CAHIKZ030002457.1:590000-640000 GCA_903632075.3 Acanthosepion pharaonis
ACTTGGATTGAGGAATCGGAGAGTTGAGATCGAATTCCAGGAGTTCATTGCATTTATTTATGTGTTAATATCCTTGTAAAAGGTATGAATCCATCTATTCCCCTCACCCAGCTGTGAGTAAAATAGCAGGTCAGACTAGGTCCTATAGCTTTGCATGGCAACCAATCTAGGAGATGGAAACTCTGAATTCAAACAAGCCTGCTCTTTAGGCAAAGACTAGAAGAAACTAACTTCAAAAACAAGTCCACCTTGCAAGGAGGGGGTAACCTTAACATCCTCGGTGCAAAGGGAACCAGCAAGCCATTGCAGTGCACTGCCTTGAATGTCAACCATGAACGTCAATTGTGAGATGCAGCGGAGTGGTTATCACAGCAGCGCAAATTCCACTCAATGAATAAATGATGATGATGATGATGATGATGATGATGATCTTTTAAAACAAATTAATGAACAATCTAACTCCTCTTCAAATGTTTTTTTTTTTAAATTCCCATTACAAGAAATGCAGAAGAGGTTACCGCGACTCTTTGCCTGCATTTCTAGTCCTAACAGTAAAGATTTGAACTGGCGGGAATAAAGTATGTAGCACGTTTGGACATAAGACATGGAAATAGTGATAGAGCAGCTGGAAGCTAGCAACTTTTTGTCTGTAAAAAACGGAGTTATAAGGTGCAAAATAATTCACTGGAAATATGAGTGTTGCAAATGCAATTATGAGGAAGAAATTCATGAATTTGCACCTTTTGAAGTTATACAATTTGCGCCTTTTTTCAAATGAAGTTATAAAATTTGCGCCTTTTTTCAAGTGAAGTTATAAAATTTGCGCCTTTTTTCAAGTGAAGTTTATAAAATTTGCGCCTTTTTTCAAGTGAAGTTTATAAAATTTGCGCCTTTTTTCAAGTGAAGTTATACAATTTGCGCCTTTTTTCAAGTGAAGTTATAAAATTTGCGCCTTTTTTCAAGTGAAGTTATAAAATTTGCGCCTTTTTTCAAGTGGAGTTTATAAAATTTGCGCCTTTTTTCAAGTAAAGTTATACGTTCAACTATGACAAATTTCCATCCATTCACCGTCTCTAGGCCCAATGCTAGTTGGTGACAACAGCAGTCTAGATAATCTCTCTCCCGTGAGATTAGCCAGTTGCTCAAATCGTGTTTTTGTTTTACATAATTAACCCATGTCTAACCATCTTTATACAGTCTCAGTTAGTTGGGTTTTGAATTCTAAGTTGTCCTTCCCCTGGATTATTTGCCAATTGCTTTTTTTTTTGCTCTACTGTTTAACCCAGAGCTAAGAGGAGAAAAGATAAATTCATTCGCAGTTCCCAAGGATATTTGTATGAAAGTGAGTACAAAAAAAAAACTCGACCGTTATTAGAAATCGGATCTCTGATTTACCGTTTCGAAAAGCTAACCATTACATTACCCACTCATGCATTAAATTCGACCTGACGGATCTCTTATACAAGGCTGTTGTTATACGCGTTCAACGCATCGATGTTACACTGAGATCAGCAATTCGCATCAGTTCTCGTCTCTCCTTTTCCACTTCATCGATGGACAAACTGAGTGAACCGGTGTCCAGCAAAATGTATTCTCTTAAAAATTGAATTGGAATCAAATATAGTTGTATGGGTCGGATAGATTGATAGGGTAAAGAACAAATAACAAACGTCTATAAATCGAACACGTTTCGCTTTTATTAAAGCTTTGCCAGAAAATGAAATGTAGAGAAGAGAGAAAATGGAGAAAAATCTACGTACATCGGTTTTGTTAAGTAGCGTTCGTATGTATAATTCATACGTGTATGTGTATCACAATTCTAGTTTGTCTATGATATGTAAATTCATTTGTTTGTATATGTGTGTTCGCTTAGTAGGTATTTTTAAAGAAAATTCTGCTATTTTTAATATTTGTGCCGCTTGTTTTTCGTTGGTTAAGTAGGCATCACGTTCTCCATTAATCATCTGAGAGACTTCTCACTGTCTTCCATCAACATGGCTGATACTAACCTCCAGGAAAGTGACTATTTACACCTTCTCGAGCTAATGTTCTCAGCTGACATGAAGTGGAAAGACTATATTGAATCCATTGCTAGGTCAGCTGCTAAGAAAATCTGTTCACTGTGTCGTGTGAGGCAATTTTTCTTTCCAGAATATATCCTACATATCTATAAGTCTACCATTTGTTCATGCTTAGAATATTGCTGCCACATATGGGCCAGTGCCCCTGCTATTTACCTGGTGCTCCTTGATAAGATCCAAAGAAGAATCAGCAATATTATTGGTCCTGATCTGGCGGCTCGGCTTCAGTCACTTTCCCCATCGCCGTAGGATTGCTTCTCTGAGTTTTTTTCTGCAAATACTTTCATGGTAATTGTTCAGATGAGCTCTTCGCTATGGTACCTAGACTTGTTGAATTTAAGCGCAGTACTAGACTGACGTCAAGATCTCATCAATTTATATCTGAGCTGGCTAGATGTAACCGTAAATTCTATGCTGGCAGTTTCTTTTCTCGCATTTCTCGTTTGTGGGACTCCCTTCCGGCTCCATGCTTTCCAGCTAACTTTAATCTGCAAAATTTTAAATGCAATGTCAATCGCTATCTACTGTTCTTCTGATTACTCTCTTCTCTTTCAGCTAATTATTAATGTTTCTGTTTCTAATTCTTCCACAACCTGTAACCCCTTGTGACTTAGTGGCTTTATTGCCTTGCGTGGGGTGATACCGATTAAAAACAATCTTGTCAAGCAGCGTTCGTGTCGATAATTCATGTGTGTATGTGTATCATAATTCTAGTTTGTCTATGCCCGCATATAAAAACTAAAATTATTTTATAAATCGGATCATATTTTATATTAAAATTATCTCGTAAAATTATTTTTATTGTTTTCCCGCCCCACATTGGCAATATATTTGTAAAATTAGCATTGTATTTGTTAATTAATAGAAACTGCTATATTTTAGCGTATCTTTTTTGTATTTACTTTTTGATTTGCGTAAATGCTAAAAACAGTTGCGTATTTGAGAAAAAAAGACACAAAAGTTATAATTTCAGAAAGTCAGTCTGTAATTTATCAATGACCGGGCAATCAAAGAATGCCATTAATTATTTTAATGTTTTTCCCAACTGCTGTTCCCGTTTCGTAAGCTTCCTATGTCAATTATAGACACTATAATTATAGACACTATAATTAGTAATTTGGATTACTTAATTAGATTGTAAAGACATGTAATGATTGACGCAAACACCCTTACATAGACACACACATGCACGCACTCGTGACCCTCTTCACACACCTAATTCACCCATTACTCTTTCTTTAATCGCTAGATTATCCACAATGAATTTGTGTTCAGGTTCTTACAACGTTCTCCAAATTTCTTGATAGGTTTTCTATTATCACAATGTGGGATATTTAATAAGAAAAGTGATGGAAATAGAAACAAAAAAAGCAAAAGAATATAAATGAAATCGGCTAGATTATATAACCCAAAAGAGATATTAAAAAAAAAATTAAATTCCCAGCGTCTTTCGTTCGTGCGCATGTGTAGTCGCATCAACGTATATATCAAGATATATATATATATATATATATATATATATATATATATATATATATATATATATATATATATATAGATATATTAAATGCCACTTAAGATTATCGCACAAAATTTCATAACTGAATCAACTAAGCTGTCAGATCCTCATACGTCGAAACCGACGGGAGAGTCCATTATTATTATTATTATTATTATTATTATTAATCAATTCATCCCAATCAAGGCGATAATGCCACAAAGATGCAACAGGTGGCTGAGAGTAAAAGAGAATAAGAAGACTTTAGAAGGATCTGGAAATCGAAATCTAAACAGGAAACAAATGTAAACCTCTGCTACTGACACACACACACACGCACACACACACACACACGCGCACACAAATATATATATATATATATATAGAGAGAGAGAGAGAGAGGGGGTGGTATCAAAAATACTTTTACAAACTTTATATAAGTAATATTTTAATTGACCTCCTGATTTTTAAACCATATATATATGTTTTAAAAAATGACAACTGGAAAAAATTCTTAGTTTTTGCCGACGCGTTTCGTCTTCCGACTTTATTTAACTATATATATATATATATATATATATATATATATATATATATATATATATATGCGTGCGTGTGTGTGTTTGCGTACAATTAAAAAGTATCAGCAAGGTAATATTTCGCTGCAACTAGAAGTTTCGTTCAAAGAAGCGTTTTTCAGAACGTTTTAGAGACTGAATAGGCAAAAAAGAAACCAATATCTATATATGTAATTCATGGGGAAAATATTTATCCAATTCACGGTGAAAATATATATGTAATACACAGGTTTTGCATTTTAAAAAAGACAGTGGTTGTCACTAAATGAGAAAGCAACACCGTTACTAAAACCAGGACTCTTCTCACAAGTGTCTGAATAGAACATGGAACGTGTCATCCATTACGATTTAGTAGAACTGGGAAAAATCATCACATTTATTGAGAGACATTTGATTGGGGAAACGAAGGATGACGTCAAAAGAATTCTTGTTCGGTAAACAAAAAATGTTTTATTCTCGAGAATGAGACACACAAAGATACACTCTGCAGAAACAAACATTGATAAAGTTGAATGCATTACTCGTAAATTCGCTTCTAATTCTACTCTTGATTCATCTAGATGATCTTTGCTTGAATTTTTCACTTAGAACCGAGTTTGTAATGTGTGATATGTATATAACTCCGTTCGTAGTTTCTGTTGTCATCTCTAAACTTGATCAATAAAAGAATATGGGCTCGATAGTATTTCTGCAACTGCCTTGAAGAAACGCGCTCCTGAACCGACTCCTCGTCTCTTTAAGATTTACAATTCGAGATGAAACTCTAGTTTTGGTTGTCAGTTAAACTATGTCTTGGCCTGAAATAAAGAACGCCATGTTTCGAACCGAAATATTAAGTCAGTCTTCGTGGTGATATCATTCTAAAAAAGTGGAGATAATTCGTCTAATTAATTCTTCTGACTTAATACGTTCTTGTGATTCCACTTTGTACATTGAATTGAACTCCTGATCATTAAGAAACTGGAGGATTTTTTAAAGCCTTTATGCGAAATTATCATTCACAATCAAACAATAAGATCGATTTCTAGAAAGACGTTTTCACATATTGCACCATGGCTCTCCACAATTTCCTTCCTTAACAGTTTTTTTTGTTATCTCTCCCAAACCTTGTTCCGCTATCCATTTATTCAAGTTCACTAGGTAAGTTATGCGTTGTTTTCCTCTCTCCCACTTGCCTTCAATATGTCCTGTGTGTATCAAATTTTCCTAGCCCTCTTTCCTCATTATGCATCCTAGAAATTTCAACTCTTTCTGATATTAAGTATAAGTGTCTTTTTTGTTTTCATTTTCGCTAAAACGTCAGTCTATGTTCTTATGCTGCACCAAGTCTTTTCTTCATCTCTGAGGAGATTATCCAGCATTCACTGCCATATAGGAGGACTGATATTATACATAATAGTTCAATACTCTTTTGTTTGCTTCTAACGAAATTTTTCCGTTTCTTAATAATTTGATTAGCTTTTGGGAGGCATCTTTCGCTATGACAATGCGTTTTTCGGATTTCGGTGACAGTTCAATTTTACTGACAGTTAAATTGTTTGATTATGGTATCTCCAGTATGTAATTTGCATGTTGAGCTGTTCCTTTTGCTAACAACCATACATTCTCTCTTCTCTTGCAATTGATGTTTAGTTCATTCTTTTCACTTTCCTTCAATACCTTCTCTAAGATTTCTTACTGTACTACTCCAAAAAGTACCAAATTCTTTCTGCTAGGGTCTATCTTTACAAAAATCAGAAAAGACCAATAATGGAGTATCTGGGCTGGCACTATCCATTCCTCACATTCCAGCCTCACACGCATATATGGTCTGATGATTGTGTCAGAGTTAGCTCCTCCTCAGCTCCTTAACCCTTCACCAGAGGTCTCTCTCCCTGGCTATAAATACTGGCTGACCCTTCGCCTCGATCTCTTTTTTCCTCAGGCCTTATACCATCTCGCAGATGTGAGCTCTCACAGATACAGCGTTTCCCAAATTCTGGGAACATGCTAAGAACAATACACGTATGTATGAACACTCACCACAACACACACACATAATATTCACCACACGCACTCTGTCCATGTGCTTGTAACTTGTACTTGTTATTAATACATATATTTATCGGTCTTGTTTGTTTTTCTTTAAACTTAATTAAAGTCCAATATTCTCATGTGGTTGGACCGGCTAGCAGGAAATTTTAACTCACATATGTTCTTCTACATACTCATCACCACCACAGTCCGCTACAATAGAACTGATATAGGAAAACTGACAATAACCATGCAGTGTTGATTCCTATATCCACACTTTTTACATCTATAAATTCTATATATAACATTTCTAAAACTGTGTTGTTGCTCATATATTTATTCCATAGTATTCTCATCATCCTTCTGTAGAACCACTTTTCTGTTGCTTCACATCTCTTTTTGATCTGCATGGAGATTAGCCAGCATTCACCGCCATAGATGAGGTCTGATATTGCATAACCGTACAGTATTCTTTTCTTTGTTTCTAAGGAAACTTTTCTCTTTCTTAATACTTTGCTTAGCTTTTGGAAATCAGCTTTCATTATCCTAATGCACCTTTGGATTTCAGTGTCACACTTTCCATCCTCTGTTAAAACACTGCCTAGTTATTTAAATTGCTGTACTTGTTGGATTCTGGTATCTCCACTTTTTAATTTTCATGTTAGGCTGTTCCTTTTGCTAACAACCATACATTCTCTCTTCTTGCGATTAATGTTTTTAGTCCTTTTTGTTTTCCTTCGTTACCTTCTTTAGGTGTTCTTGCTGGTTTTCTTTTATCTTGGAAACGTGAAACTTACATTATTTTCTTGAGCGTGAAATATAACGACCACACTGAATAGACGGAGAACAGTTGCCTATATATAGGTTAGAGAGATTATATTTAGCAATCACTTCCTACTTGTACCGCCGGTGTGTCGGGTTGAGTCTATATTTAGGGCCAAAAGGTTTATTCAGGAAATTCTTATATTTAGAACTGCAAGGAGATTGAAAATAGGCGCATGGCTGTAAATCTAGAAATCAACATACATTCTGCACTGAATATTAAAAGCACGTAGCTTAATTTCTGCTCGGCTCACCTTTCATGCTCAGATAAAGAGAAGTGTAATTATTGTTGTTGTTGTTGTTGTTGGTAGTGGTGGTGGTGGTAATGGTGGTGGTTTTCATACTAGTAGCAGCTGGTGTTTCACATAGAATGTTAATTGACAACAAGTATTCATAATTCCCTAGTAATCTTCTTAGTAGGCTGCTCTCGAAACCCGAATGCAAAGGTGACTGGAATAATAGAGGGGCTTAGAAGCAATAGGAAAATTAAAAAAAGGCGTTCTTTGGAATGTTAGTGGACTTGAAAAGAATGCTAAAATAGGGAGGGTAAAGTTTGATTATTATGGGAATGGAAGAAGTGCAGGAATACTAGGAAGGAACGTAAAAATATAATAAGCGGAAATTGGAATAGTAGGGGCGTGTATAAAATGCCATTATAAGCGAGGGCTGGAATAGTAGGGGACTTGACAAGAATATTAAAATAGACGGATGCGGTTGAATTAGTAGAAACTCGGAAGAAATGCTATTATATGCGGGGGTGGGATTAATAGGGGGTTTAAAAAGAATGCTAAAATAGGCAGAGTAGAGTTGAACTAGTAGAAGCTTGAAAGAAATGCTAATATATTATAATCAAGGGCTGGACTTACGTTGAAAAGAATAATAAAATATAATCAGCGAGTGTTGGAATAGTAGGAGGCGTAGGAAGAATTTAATTTTATCCGGCTTTAGACTATTAGGTAACGTGGAAGAAATGCTAAAATAAGTGGGGTGGCGTTCAGTAAGTTGGGGGCTTGGAAGCAAGACAGTATATGTGGGAGGTGGATTAGTGGGCTTGAAAAGAAAGCAAAAACTATAAGAAACAGAGATCGGAATAGCAGAGGGCTTGAAAGAAATGCTGATATATTATAAACGGGGGTTGGACGAGTAGAGGGCTTGGAAGAAATGCTGATACATTATAAACGGGGGTAAGACGGTAGATGGCTTGAAAGAAATGCTGATACATTATAAACGGTGGTTGAACGAGTACAGGGCTTGAAAGAAATGCTGATATATTATAAACGGGGGTAAGACGAGTAGAGGGCTTAGAAGAAATGCTGATATATTATAAACGGGGGTAGGACGAGTAGAATGCTTGGAAGAAATTCTGATATATTATAAACGGGGGTAAGACGGTAGATGGCTTGAAAGAAATGCTGATCTATTATAAACGGGGGTTGGACGAGTAGGGGGCTTGGAAGAAATGCTATTATAGAAAAAGTAGGGTATTTGGAAAAAAACGAAGGGATCCTTCTTTTGCAACAATATGTTTGTTTTTCTTCGTTTCTTGATGTGTTGTAACATAATTATGATGCGTTGTTAGATGATGTTACATGTATTATGTTACATGATCTTATATGTTGTTACATGATGTGTTGTTACATAATTCTCTTTAACTCCAGCTTCGTATTCCTCATTGGATTTCCAAAAAGGCTGCTCAAACTTTAACTTCTCTTCGTTTCATTTAGGGATGACTCGCACAAGGCACGGCGGAGTAATGGGTAGCAGCTCGGATTGAGGAATCGGAGAGGCGAGTTCGAATTCAAGTCGAATCCATTACAATCACTTACGTGCTAATGCCCCTGGGAAAGGTATGAAACCTCGTCTTCTTCCCCTAGCTATGGTTAAATTGCAGGACAGACCAAGTTCTATAACCTGGATTAGCAACTGGTTCTACCGCAGAAAGAAATGGCAACCTACTGTAGGAAATAAATCTGCCTCGTCAGTCATGTATCGAAAGATAGATGATCGCCTAAGCCTCTATTACGCATGGCACATAACTGATTGAGTTATTTTTATTCATATATGAAATAATGTGAATAAAAAAATTATTTTATTCACATATGAAATAATGTGAATATAAAATTTCTTATGATTTAATCAATATCCGACTGAATCTGAAGTCATCTCATTGACATTGAGAAAGAAATCCATGTCTATACGTTATGGAGATTTTCTAAGCATAGCTTAGATGTGGCACAAGGCCTAATCGAACTCGCTACTCAGTCGTAATTGAGCTAACGAAACAAGCTTGTTAACCATTACACCACGTCAAAGTGTCTCCGTGTCTATGCGTTATGATTACATTGCAAAGCTGTTTCGATTTTTACCAACAAACACAAAAACAGAGAATATTTCAGAAGACACGTTATGGAATTTTCCAGACTAGAAATCTGTTTAACTATTTTATACCCCGAGCTATGATGTTGGTTAGCTATAATCATACCCCGGTGTTTATTTTGGAATAGACTAAATAATACTCGGGCATATTCTGGGAGGTGGATAATCTCTGCTGCTACACCGGGTGTTCACACTTGTAGTAATGTGTGGATTACATTACAGACCAAAGAACAGTAAATCTCCTTAATTTCTTGGCAGTCTTTCTATCAGACTATATGTCAATGTCTCTAAAACTGAATTCATAGGAAACAACCAGCAAGGCTCAATACAAACTGTCTCAGGTGAATCAATAACATTTACATCCATAGGAAGTGAGATAAATTCTACTGAAAAGGACGTAGAAATTCGCATAGCTAAAGCCTTAGCCGCCTTGAATAAAATGCAATCTGGAAATCTGATCTACCAGACAACCTCAAGCGGAAATTCTTTCAATCCACTGTAGAAGCGGTGTTAATGCGTAGTGACACTGTCTGGACATTAAGTAAAACCCTACAGTCTAAGCTTGATGGAACCTATACTCGGATACTGAGAGGTATACTTAACTTACTTGGAGACAACATTCAACTAAATCACAATTTTATAGACTCATTTCTGATATTTCTACATTCTTACGTGAACGCAGAATGCGCTTTGCAGGACACTGCTAAGGAGCAAAACAAGAACTCGCGAGGAAGCAAGATGATTTGGTCACCCAGGAGCCACCTATATTGACCAGCTATGATATGACACAGAATGCCTCCCTAATGACCTACCGACCTTGATGCAAGACCGTGATAGTTGGCGTAAAAGACTCTTGAATATTCGAGCTAGGTCGGCCGAATAATACAAATGAAATTGAGGGTCTTGATTTACCTCCGGATTTCCAATGCTTTCAATATTTTTGTCAATCTCTTGGGATCCATTCCCAAACGCTCCAATGACGATGAGTATAAATACCGTTTTCAGATATTACAACTTATTTTCATTTCTATTGAAATGTCTCGATATTTGTCCAGTATTTCATTGTCTTCCAATTTTATACATTGATCTACAGAAACAGCAAAATCCGTTATCGATTTTTTTCTCTTCTGTTCAGCATAGTAAAATCTGTGATGATCCCTTTGAATAGCATTCTCAGATTATTATTATTATTATTATTATTATTATTATTATTATTATTATTATTATAGCAACGATAACAACAACTCCTCGTGGCCAAGAAATGTCGGGGTAATATCCGACGGAAAATGTAAAGACAACAGAAATCCAAGGAAATACTACTACTACTACTACTACTACTACTACTACTACTACTACTACTACTACTTCTACTTCTTCTTCTTCTTCTTCTTCTTCTTCTTCTTCTTTTAATAATAATAATAATAATGATAATAATAGTAGTAGTAGTAATTATTATTATTGCTGTTGTGTTTGTCGTGTGTGGCATCATCTTGCCAGGGAGTAATTTTAAGTGCTTAATTACCAAGTTCTTTCTGGGGTCTATGAGCAAAAACGGGCCTATGCATATGTGGGACGTTTCGTTTCGATGGAGAGAATTTTGCGGATAATATGTCCAGTTCCGCACAAAATTAATCTTTTCTATGTCTGAGATGCTGATGTGTCCAGGAATTTTATTCACATGATTATCAGTACTCTTCTTTATCATACAAAATATTCCTATCATAAGAGGGATAATCGTAGTTTTAACCTTTCATAATTTTTCTTACATCGATTTGCATGTCCTTATAATTTGACAGTTTTTGAAATATGTTTTAGAGAATTCTTTGGGCAAGTCATATCAATTAGTTGGCAGGTTCCTTTCCTGTACATAGAAGAAGCCTTTTCGGACACTCTTTGAAATATTAAAAGTATAATTAAATATTTTACGAGGAGTACAATATTTGATAATTGTATTAATATATTAACATCAAACAAGAGGAAGGAGTAAAAAATAAAGTCACCAGAGAGAGGTGAATTGAAAAATAAGATGATAAAATGAAAGAAAAGCTTAACCGGTTTTCATTCCTCTTTCGTCAGTAGTCTACCGAGCACTGAAAAAATGTGCACAGTGGACGAATAAATAAAACAGAAAAAAAATGTGCAGTATTCACTGACATATAGGAGGATTTTTAGTATACGTCGACGTAATGTAGTGGCTAGGAATCTTGACTAATCTATATCAATACAACTGAGTTCGATACTCACTGGGTGCTATACACTTTTGGATTTGTGCTGCATCTAAGCTACGCTTAGAAATTCATTAGACACATAGGCGCGGTGTAATGGCTAGCAAGCTTGTTTCGGTAGATCAATTACGACTGAGTAGTGGGTTCGATTCTCACAGCCACAATAAGCTACGCTTAGTAAATGACTATATAGGAGGATCTTAGTATTTTTTTTCTTTCTAACGAATTTTCCTTGCTCCTTAAAACTTATTTGGAAGGCATCTATGCGCTATTCCGATGCCTCCTCGGATTTTTGTCACGTTTTCCGTAATTTGGTTTGGAAAGGAAACATAGAAGAAAGAGGACAACGTTAAGAAAGAAAAAAATGGAAGCAAGTAACAAGGAAGAAAATAAGGAGTCGTGTCGATTGTTGAAGAAGAAGAAGAAAGGTAACATGACGTTAAGTTGAAAAGGTTCAATTGCCAACCGGAAGTGTGGGGAAACGAACCCTAGTGTTCAAGTCGAGGCAAACTGAGTGTAGAAAGACGGAACACGGGGAAAGTCTATTGCAAACATTGGTTTAGCTGTCAAAGTTCTCTTAATTTGCATCAGTTTGGGCATAAATTAAGGAATAAGTAAACAAACCACTTCTTTCACTTGCCTGTTCTTTTGTTTGTTTCGGGGATTGGCGGTGACCTCCATTTATAATGAGATTAACATGCAGCTTGAGTCTATTGACAAGCTGCTCCCTTAGAGACTTAGCAAAAACAACAAAGTCGCTCCCTTCACCGGAAGAGGAAATTCTCAATAACCAGGGGATTATGCAAAGTTCTATCTATCTATCTATCTATCTATCTATCTATCTATCTATCTATCTATCTATCTATCTATCTATCTATCTATCTATCTATCTATCTCATTCTGTTCATTATCTATTATCTATCTATCTATCTATCTATCTATCTATCTATCTATCTATCTATCTATCTCATTCTGTTCATTATCTATCTATCTATCTATCTATCTATCTATCTATCTATCTATCTATCTATCTATCTACTTAGCTAGCCAGTTAAATAGATGTCTCAATGTTAGATTGTTCTGAAAATAATGTCGCATTTTTGGAGAATGGTAAATAATAAAAGTACCTAACAAAAATAATAATGTATTTGTCAAGACACATCATAATCATTATCATCAATATCATAAGCTAAGCGTGAAGTTAATTATTTTATTTCTTGTTGGCAGAATGCAGGATTCTGAACGGAAAAAAATATCGATTAGTAATGAAGTTTCAAAAGTAAACATAAAATCTAAAGGATCTCATCTATTAAGAGCTCCGATGGGTCATTTTTCGGGATGCCTTTGCAAACTCAAGTTTATCTCAATTTATCTTAGGAGTAAATCACATCGTTACATTAAGATATTTCATTTGTGAGGTCAATACCTTGACACGGCAGAGGGGAAAAAACAAAAACTTGGAAAGTTGAGTTACTAAAGGGAATCAACTGAAACTGAAATATCCAGAATAGGCATGGCACGAGGAACTAGAATAATCTACCCCGGTGGACGAAATTACAACGTATATCACCTGAAGAAGGCCGGAACGTACAACGGCCGAAACGTCGTGAATATGACAATAAAGACAAGAACAACAATCCGAACAGTGTAAATATTGTAAAAAGTTACTATTTGTATTAAATAAAGAGAAAATGCATAAAGAATTGTAGACGAAGTTTAGTTGGAAAGTCATTTGAAGAATTACAAACTTTAGACCAGTATTTCTCAACGTTTTTTCTTCCTTGTGGTCTATTTTGGTGTCAAAAAATTCAAGCCCACATAAGCACAAATTGAAATTCCATGTAACAGGGAATACATTTTATTTACAAAAGCAAAATGTAGTAGAAAATATATTAGGTTGGTGCAAAAAATAATGACGTAATAATGTCGTTTTTGATGTATTTTAACGTAAAAAAACGACATTATTACGTCATTATTTTTTGCACCAACCTAATAAATCCGACTAATAACTATACTGCTCCTGGTGTCTATCTATCAGCTTTTCAAGTTGAATTTCGAAGCCTTCGTTCAGCTTCAGGTGTATGTATTCTCTCTTTTCAATCTGCAACTCCAGGCCCATTTAAAAAAAAAAAAATTATTAGGCCTACTTGTGGGACTAAGGACCCACATTGAGAATCGCTGCTTTAGACAACAGTTCAAAATAATGAGAATGACAAAATGTTGATATTAAAAACTTACAAAAGAATCCATACTAAGTTTTTGATCTCTTACGAGGATACCGTACTCTTTTGAGATTTGCATTGATACCAAGAAACTTTCAGTTCATCTCCACGGTTTTATCAATTTCACTCCAAATAAGGCAGTAAAGCCACTAAGAAACAAGAGGTAACTGCACATGGAAGAATTAGAAACAGAAACATTACTACTGAGCGAGAACAAAAAGTGTAATTTTCTCGTAACGACCCTTGGACTGACATCTTTAATCTTCAAATTGAAAATTGTGCCACTGAGGGTTTTTCTTTCTTGTCATTCACTTACTCACTCTTATTCTGATATACAGAGAGTAGCAAAAGTATTTACACCGAAATGAAAAAATATAATTTTATTGTTAAAGTTACTATTTTTTTTTTATAAATGATACAATTTTACAGAGTAAAATTGGCTGGAAAATCATTAGAAATTATTCGTTTTTCGATTCAATTTTATGATAAAATATTGATTTTACAGTGCTGCAAAAATATTCGCATCAAATTCATATAATGAAGTCATTACATTTTTGTAACAATAACAATTTCAATCATTTTGGACAGAGACTGTAATAAGTTTCGTTCAATGGTCCCTGAACAGTTTAGTCCCAATTTTATTTGTAGTTCTACTCCATCTTTGTTTGTAACTTTCGGTGGACAGCAATTTTCAAATCCTTCGCGACGTTTTCTATGGGATTCAGATTTGGACTCTGATTTGGCGAAGCTAAAATGTTTAATCATTCTTCTGAAATCATTCTTGAAATCATTCTTGAAATCATTACCCTGCTGAAATACAAACATCTTCCCAAGCTTTGAAAAACAGCGATAAATAGGCTGATGCATTTTTTTAAATTATTGTTGTTCGGCATTGTTGGAAACCCTTGATTATTATAATAAAGGCTTCAGCCTCTTATATTATTTAATAGTATAATAATCATAGGAAATGT
Organism: Acanthosepion pharaonis; assembly: GCA_903632075.3. Classification (NCBI taxonomy): domain Eukaryota; kingdom Metazoa; phylum Mollusca; class Cephalopoda; order Sepiida; family Sepiidae; genus Acanthosepion; species Acanthosepion pharaonis. Next base: position 604,787 of record CAHIKZ030002457.1, read on the forward strand.
ATTCAGCAATATTTACATGGCATTAGTAAAGCCACTAAGACACAAGGGGTTACTGAGTGCAGAAGAATTAGAAAACGGAAACATTACTAAGGAGAGAGAACAAAAGAAGAGTAATCAGGAGGACAGCAGATAGTGATTGACATTGCATTTAAATCTTTGAAGATTAAAGTTGACTTGAAAGTATGTAGCCGGAAGAGAGTTCCACAAGCAAGAAGTACGGGAAAAGAAATTGTTAGCATAGAACTTATGTTTACATCTAACAAACTCAATTGTAAATTAGTGAGACCTCATCACCATTCTAGTACTGCGCTTAAATTCAAAAAGTCTAGGTACCATGGTTAAGAGCTCATTCGAAGAGTTGCCATGTAAGAATTTATAGAAAAGGCACAGTGATGTAAATTGACGGCGGTGGGAAAGTGGTCGAAGGTGGGAAGATCAGAACCAATAATATTGTTGATCCGACTTTGGATTTTATTAAGGCTATCTAGATATATAGAAGGATATTCTGAGCATGTCTATTATTTTACTGGAAAAATACATTAAAGACAATGGAAAAAAAAAAAACATTGCCAGGGACCAGGAATTAAATCGAGCGTTGTGTATCATTGAGTACAGCACACAGGCATGATGTCCATATATTATGTTTACGACGCGAACTACGATAAAATATAAAAGTGATAGATATTAATGATATATAATAATTTTTTGTACACGGAATCCCTGAGGCATGAAAACTTTTTCATTGGTTCGACAAGGTTAAAATGTTGAGAAACAGTGATATAGATATAATGGAAACGCATTGTCTATTATTTTACTGGAAAAATACATTGAAGACAAGGAAGAAACCATTGCCATGCGTTAAGAATTAAAACGAGCGTGACTGTAAGGGCGGGACTATAATATGTATAATGTAAATATTTTCTAAATGATTTTACGATAGAAACGTAAACATCTATCTATATATCTTGAGGGGACATGGCGCAGTGGATAAAAACGTTGGTTGGATCCAGTGAAATAACGCAAAGAGTTGTGAGTTCAATACCTGGCTAGTGTAGTGGGAAGTTTAGTTAATAGGAAGATAACTGAGAAAACCAGAAGAGGTATGGCATGTGGAACTAGAACAATCTACCCCGGTAGACGAAATAAAAGTCCCGGTTCTAAATTCCAATAACCTGAAGAAGTTCGGAGCGTAAAGCAGCCGAAACGTTGTGAATATGGCAACAATGATCAGGACAACAGCCCGAACAATGTAAATAGTGCAAATAAATGTAAACATATTTGTAATATATTTTGAAAATTCAGTATTACTCAATATTCTAAGACTAGTCAGTGGTGAATGTACTATGAAACTAATGAAGCTTCAGGACCCACAATTACAGAGGGACCCCTGAAGCAACTTTTTGGAATTAGTGAATTATTTTAAAAAATCGATGTTTTTTTTAAGTGTTTGTTATTAAGGCCATTTGAGTGATAAGTCAATGGTTTGAAGAGGCTTATGTTGGAATTAGAATATGTTCTAATATAAATTTCATATGGCCTCAAAATTCTCTTCTAATTTGTCAAATTCCAAATTTTCGCAGGGTTTGAAACACCCCATACCTCGATCTGTATGGACTCGTTGAACTCGCCCCGAGTCTCTAAATTTTGGTAATTAGATCCTCGAATCTATTGTTGTTGGTTGCGGAGGGGCCCCATATCTTTTCAAGCTTCAGGGTCCCAAAAATGTAGATGTGTAACTAGTAAATGAAACCACTTGTGAATGTCAAAAACTTCAAGTAAAAAATGTTTAAAACCAATTAAAATGCTGGTAAATAAAAAGAGATTTAAAACCGTCAGGTCAGTGATAGAATTCGTAAAATCCTCCACACCCATGTCGTGCAAATCTTTATCTGCGAACCTAGTCACCTGACTCGAAGGGAGGTGCCGAAATTATTTTTAGGTCCAAAGCAGTATCGACAATAGTAACTGCAGATAAAGTTACGCGAAACATCCATGATTTATGATTTCAGACATAATAATTAAATCACACAGGTGATTCAGAAGGACACCATTTTTATCCACTGTTAGAAAAGAAAAAAAATGTGCCATCGCTTACGTGTATAGCCCTATGGTTACAGCTGAGTAATTGCCGGCAGACATGCTTAAAAGCCTATCACTAATGTAGAATTCTTTTATGTGCCGATTTTTGGCGACCATGGCTCTCCACAACTTCCTATCTTTTGTTGCTCTAAACGATGACTGTCCCCTTATTACTCCTCCTAGTCCCTGCTGTCATACATTTACAGATCTTTGTTTGGAATGTTACTCGCTTTTACCTCTGCCTCTGTTGCCTTCAATATGTTCTGTGAGTTTCAAATTCTCAAAGTCTTCTTTTCTCATTATGTGTCCAACTTTCTCTTTTTGATTCAATAGTCGTTTTTGTTCCCATTTGTTTGCAGTCGTATTCACCTTTAGTAAACCAGTTTATGTAACTTTTCAGCACTGTTAGGAATTGAACTCAAAACTACCAGCATCTGTTTTAATTAACACTTTACCCCAGCAGGTCATATATTTTTTTGACAATCATCTGGTGTAAAGTTGGAGGCTTTAACCTAATCCCTGCATTCATGTTGCGGAAATTTTGAGTATTCTTTCTTTCTTGATGACAGAATTCAAGAATATATTTGTTATGGTCCGGTTCCTTGTACCACGGTGATAGTCCAATGTAGAACCAATAAAGAAGAACTCGAACACAGGTATGGAATAACACAGATATATTACAAACAGGAATATATACAGAGAAGTAGAAGTGTTAGTATGAACAATCAGGTTTAGTAGAGAGAACAATGTAGTCTCGACCAGTATCACTATTCCAATGCCTTGCAGTAATTGTCTGAACGCGACTCTGTTTCGAACTGCCTCTGACTCGACTCTTGACTCGACTTGAACTACTGACACCCCTTGAACTACTCAGGAGGCGCAGTATTTATTAAGTATGGAATAGTTCATTATTATTATTATTATTATTATTATTAAGATCCCATAACAATATTTGTCTGAATGTCTACGATAATGAATTATCACCACTTCCATTCTAGCTTAGAGGGTGTAATCATTTGATTCGTGAATTTGTCCCGTGAATTCTGAGTTCAATCTGTGGGTCGGGTAGTATAGACAGATTCATTTATATATATATTTATGATTTATTTATTATAATTTTTTTCATATAGACAAAAACAATTTACTTCGTTTCGGTGCATTTAGTTGCACCTCGACTGGTGAGAACCAAAATGGTTATGAACAATTTTGTTTGTGGGGGTTAGGATACCAAATCGGTTGGGTTTCGGCCTGAAGCGATCAGATGTCTAGCCACACTGATAAGTTGTGATACAGCGAAACAGTCTGTGGATGGATATATATATATATATATATATATATATATATATATATATACACACACATACGTATACACACATATTCCTTGTTGCTATAAACGTTATTTTTAGAGTGTACATATGTTTGGTTTGATATACCTAACCCTTATTAATTACCTCATTGGCACGTAATGGCATGATTAGGTTATAGGTGTGATTTTTTTGGGTGAAAAAGAGAGTACAGGTTCGATTCCTGTAGGGGAAATATATCCTTGATCTAGGCCGGTTGACATTAATTTCATTGTTTAAAAAACAAAATGCAGGTTTGGCAACACATTTAAAATAGCGTTTATAGTAATAAGAAATGAAGTCAGATTTTTAAAAATCCATTTAATATATATAAATATTACAAAAGAGAATCTGCAATTTTATAGGTTCTGGCCTAACATCTGGGCTTCAGTTACTTTATCACCGCCATAACGTAATTTGCATGTGCCTTTTCTATAAATATTTTCATGGTAATTGTTCTGATGAACTTTCCTTTTTGGTGCATACACTTTATGAATTTAAGCGTATAACGAGATCGACGGCAAGTTTTCATTATTTTTCAATTAAAATGGATAGATGTAGCCGCAAGTTCTATGCTAACAGCTTCTTCTATCGCACTTCTTGCTTGTGGAACTCTTTTCCGGCCTCTTGCTTTCCAGTCAACTTTGATCTTCAAAAGTTTAAATGCAATATCAATCGTTATCCGCTGCCTTCTTAATTCCTGTTCATTTATTCTCTCCGCTTAATAATTTGCATCTTAGTAGCTTTATTGTCTTGCTTTGGGTGAAATGATTACACACACACACACACACACACACACACACACACACACACATATATATATATATATATTAATGCATGAACCATCGTATATATATATATATATATATATATATATATATATATATATATATATACGATGGTGCATGCATTAATTTCAAATCTTATCAATGATTGCATTGTTTCTTTCCAGGTAAACTGACATTTGATTACAGAAAAAGAGATTAGCCCCTAAGGAAATTCATACTGACATGGTTGTTACATTAGTGGATGGCACCCCAGCTTTATCAATAGTGCAAAAGTGGGCAGCTGAATTTAGGAAGGGAAATAAATGTCTTGAAGATTATCCAAGGTCTGGACGCCCTGCAACGCCCTGCAACGCCCAGCACCGAGGAAAACCTTGACTGTGTTCCTCATATGTTGATGGACGACAGATGACTGATTATAAATTGATTATAAATCGGATAGCCAATGCTATTAGTAAATCCCGTAAACGAACTGAGAATATTCTGCAAAATGAACATGGCATGACGAGGGTTTCTGCTCAGTGGCTGCCACATTTTCTTACACATAATCAAAAGTTCAACTGTCTAATCCACATCACGGGAAAATTTGAATTGTTTCAGGCAAATCCGGATGATTTCCTTGAACGTTTCCTAACCCAGGATGAGTGTCGGATTCAGCACTTTGAGCCAGAGACAAAGAGATAATCCATGCAATGGAAACACCCCTCATCACCTGCTCGAAAGAAGGCCGAGTTTGTTTCATCTGTAGGGAAGGTGATGACTTCATTTTTTGGCGGGTTTGGGGAAGCAAAAGGCATTGTTTGTTGACTATATTAAAAAAGCCTACACCATCAATGAAGATTACTATACCAACATGCCAAGGTAGTTGCGAAATTCTATCAAGACGTGTCCGTAGATTTGAACTTCATCTCCTGATTTAACTATCATCTTTTCCATAACATGAAAAAAAAAAAAAAAAAAATTCCAGAAGCAGTATCGCAATGATTATGACGTCATATTTTCTGTTGATAACTTTTGGGACCAAAGGGTTGAACAATTTTATTTGAAAAGTCTGATATCAGTTTTATTTTAAAAGATACAATGTAGTTATTCAAAAGAATAGTTGTAATTAATGCATGCAAGATTTCACAGCTCTGGCATAATTCCTTCATAGGTAATTATGACATTTTCAGCCGATTTTCGTATATATATATATATATATATATATATATATATATATATATATATATATATATATATATATATTATCAAATCCGTAATTGGTAATGATAATGAAAGTAGGTCTTTTTTAATATAAAATATTAAAAAGATAGATCAATGAAGAAAGCTTAATGTATTTATTATACAGAGCAGCATCATATACATGAAAAAGTAAAAAAATATGTGGAAATAAATTCATTACCAAATTCTTCGATGATCTCTCTCTCTCTCTCTCTCTCTCTCTCTCTATATATATATATATATATATATATATATATATATATATATATATCGTCAGTATATATTTAAGTTTAAGAATTCGAGTCGAATCCATTATATTCACTAATACCCTTGGGAAAGGTATGAATCCTCTTCTTCTCCCTCCAGCTATGGGTAAATAGTAGAACAGACTGGCCTTGGATGGCAATAGGCCTAGGAGAAGGAAAACTCTGAATGCAAAACCTGCGGAGGGTTGTTTGGGAACCTTGTGGTGTCTTGTGCACCAGGTCTCTGTATTCAGCCATTCAAAACGTGTGGTTGGTTGTGCACAAAGCTTTGACCACTATAATAAAATCATATTCTGGTGTCTGGCTGTTGGTTCCTAGGAACTGAGCTGCTTGACCCTCGTACGTCGTATACGACAGGAGAATCGAATATATATATATATATATATATATATATATATATATATATATATATATATATATATATATATATATATATATATATATATATATATATATATATATATATATACATATTAATAAATATACATATTATCCTTTCCCGTGCGCGTGACTTGGAGTGTCAATCTTCCAGTAGACTGACCGTGACGTAAATTGAATTTTAAAAAAATATATCTGTTTACTGGTGCAGTGAATTATTATATATATTGGGATATTTCAAAATTATATTTTTAAAAATTGGTTTTTCTTAAATAATTATATTTGGCAATTAAAATAACCAGAATTAGTATAATAAGATTTTGTAATTATTATTTTTATTTAATTTTAGAGTAGTGGATCATCAAGTATTTAATTAAAGGGAGCTTTGCTTAACCTAATTAAAAATAGTAATATTAGAAATAAAATTAAACAGTAATTATTAACAATAAATTATAATATTTAATAAACCGTAACATACAGTAAAAATAAACAGTCGTTAGTATTAAAATTGAATCTGGATCTACGTGTTTAAGTAGATTTTTATTATTTTAGAATTATTATTATTATTATTATTATTATTATTATTATTATTATTATTCAAATACGTGTATATTAATTTACAGTAAGTAAATTTTTCAATTTAAAAAATATTTACGCTCTGTTATAATCTAAATATTGAACACTTTTAAAATTCGTTTTTTTTTTTTTTAAAAAATATTCCCATAAGTAATTCATCATTTCTCTTGGACGAACCTTAATTGTTTTATGACCCTTCGCGCAGAACTCTTCACTGCCAGTTCAAGAAAGACATTCGGATTACTAACACAAAAACAGAGAATGTCTCATATCAAGCATATTTAACATTGAAAAACATAAGAAAAAAATTATTTATTTTTAATAATATGTGGAAATCTCCGCCTTTTACCTGAAGACGGTCGCGAAACCAGAAACACGTGTAGTAAAATTATGGAAAATAAAGCATAATATTTAAAAAAAAAAAACACATTACAACCAAAAACGTTTGCGGCACCTCTCTTCTCTTCTTTTTAATATACACACTTTTCTCTCGTTGGAACCACTACAACCTCTTTCTTTTATATATATATATATATATATATATATATATATATATATATATATATATACAACATACACATACAACCTACGCACCCAGTTAAATTGAAAAATACAATCATCCTTGATAATGGCTAAAAGTATAGCCGAAAGCACTCGGAATTATAAAATATTTGAACAGTTTCTACACACTCTGGGTCCAAAAAAGAATGTATTTTGTTCGAACACAAGAGAGATTAAATAAAAAAGCTTAATCGTAGTACTTTGTCTGTCGTCTTTAATGAAACACACACACACACACACACACACACACACACACACACACACACACACATATATATATATATATATATATATATATAAAGAAAGAGAGACAGAGACAGAGAAACATAGAGAAACAGAGAGATTGCAAATGAAACAAAATTGACTGGTACCTCAGAAATTATTGAAATTAAATAGACCAGAAGAAAATAAATTGTGAACGAAATAAAAATAAAACTGAAAAATTTCGTTAGAAACAAAGAACAGAATTCTGAACAATTACAAAATATCAGTCCAGAAAGTGTATCTTGAAAATCTCACAAATGAAGAGAAAACTGGAAGTAAGAGAAATATGCTTCTACATAAGGCTGTCGTGAATATCATGGACAGAGCACGTAAGCAAAGAAGTTTTAAGGAAAATGGAAACAAAAAGGACACTTTTACTCAGAATCAGAAAGAGAAAAATGAAATTTCTTGGACGCATAATCAGGAAGTCAGTGGGCCATCTACTTGGTGAGCTTGTGCAAATGGACTACGGAACGGTGATCAGGTTTGGCAAAGGTAGAAATGTTGCTAAGGGCTACAATAGTTAGGAGGTTGTGGAGATCGATGATCATCCACATAGAAGGAAAATATTTTAAATCACTTGACTGTCTATTTGCGTGCAGTATACCCCTGGGGATGTTTAGAGAAGGCAAGGACCAAAATGAATCCCGGGTTAATTTTCTCATTATGCAAAATCAAGCATAGATATTTATCGGATCAAAAGTCGGTGAAAAGACATTCTTTGCGTGTTTCATACCTGGGAAATATACAGACCTAATTTTCCCTTGGTGTTAGTGTCAGAGGCGAGTTTCCACACCTGGTTGCCTGCGTTCAATCGATGATTGCAAAATAACATTCCTTCCCACGCTGAACGGCTTTGGCTAGCGAAGAAAACAGACAGCTTATCAGGGACAATAGTGTCGATTATATCAGAGGCAAGATCAGGTCTACCTAGTGCGTGAGATAGTTGCTTATTAGCCACAGTTGTTTTTTTTAAATCAGTTAAAAACTGAACTTTGAATGATGTTTTTCAAAGCTAGCCGGTTCTGCCCACTTGAAAAATTAACGCAACACAATCTTTCAACATCAACTTAGCTTTTTATTTAGTGGTTATTAATAACTAGCAGCATGGCCCGGCGTTGCCCGTGCTTGATTCAAAAATCGTACGACTCATACAGCAATCGCTATCACTTGACTTAAAATATTTTTGCCCTTCCTTGTCTTTAAAGGAGTGCCCTTTGTCGTGCTACATACCTTACTTCTTGCTTATCTCACACTGCGAATTTTTTCTAAGCTCTATACTAAACATTAAATCTGTTACGAAAAAAAGAACTAAACAAAATGAACACAAAACGATCAGCTCTAAGAAAGGACTCGTAACTGGAAAAACCAAATGAAAAAAGAATGTTAACAACGAATACTTTTTCACACCCAACCCAGTTCTGCGGAATCAGAATCAACGTTGAATTTAAGCAAGCGAATGAGCCAATTGGAGTAAAGTGCCATGCAGATTTAAATTTTTCCCACTTGTGACGAATGCAGCTATCTATCGATTTTTTTTTTGCGTGCTAGCATGCTAGTTAACATTCGTGTCAGTCAGCTGTTGGCTCTCACGCTGGCCAATAGAATCTTTTCTGCCTATTCGTGGCATCCAGCTATAGGCTCTCACTCTGGCCAGTAGAAAATGGCCGCAAACTACATGAAAACTGCCATAGAAGCATGAAAAAATCGATTATTTCCACTATCGATGGGAGTTGGGAAATGCAAAGTCGGTCATGGCCTTCCCGCTAACTTGGATCATGTGCATGTAAATTTTGGTGCAAATCCGTCGAAAATTGCAGCCGTGCATTCGTCACACACACACACACACACACACACACACACACACACACACACACACACACACATCCTGTCTTTTATAGATACAGATATCATTTTCTTGACATTTGAGATCTAGTCCTGGGTATGACGATAAACAACATCCGGCAGTAAGGCCTCTGATCAGGAGACTGGAGGTTGTGAGGGGCATGGAGCCAACTCTTAATTGCTGTTGTTCCCAAGCCAGTCCTTACACCTGTTAGGGTCCCAGATATGGGCAAATAGTGAATCCTCGAACTGGAGTCAAAACACAATGAAAATATAAAAATGCATTTTTATAGTAAAATTACCTGCAATACATTTTTGTAAAAGAAATTACTAATGTTTCTAAGAAAATTAAATTTCGGCATTTAATGAAATCTAAGGAGTTGATATGCCACTTAACAAACAAAGAGAAGGACATTGAGATCAGTCATTGAAGATTTAAACTAATGAACACTGTGCACTACTAGTATTGCAGTGGTTATGGAAATAGTTCAGCTAGCCAGTAATAGTAAGTTCAACACTTAATAAGGGTAAAAAAAGAAACAAATAAGACCATGTTCTGCATAGGGACCATCCTAACAAATCCATTTATCGATATACTTCCGTTCTATCCGCAATATAACTGCATTGTCCCATAGATGTCAATATATTTATTCTAGTCTCTGTGTATCTATCACTTCTAAATGAACATTGATTGAACGTTTATCTTTTGTTCCAAATAAAAAAAAAAACTATATATATTAATATCATTTTCTTCATCTATCTATCTATCTATCTATCTATCTATCTATCTATCTATCTATCTATCTTTTATTTTCAATTTATGTAGTTTCTTTTTCTTCCAGGGGAAAAACTGTAAAACTGCATAGATTCACACACTGACCCATATATTTTGAAACGTGTTTGTTGCTTAGAAGGCAACGTATACACACACACACACACACACACACACACACACATATATATATATATATATATATATATATATATATATATATATATAACTACAGACAACACGTGCTCATATGCATGGCAATAATAATAATCGAAATTAATGGTTGACCTGTTCAGTACTTAAATAGGTACTACGTATCTATCTATCTATCTCAGTCGGTTCATATCTATCTATCTATCTCAGTCTGTTCATATCTATCTATCTATCATTTTCTGTACATATGAAAACATTGACAAATAAAGACAATCTTTACACATTCTACATTTAAAAGTAAGGAGAATATTTACAAATTCTGCTTGTCAATGTATTTAATCCATTTGTGAACATTAATCGCATAGATCTAAAATTATAATTAAACAATTAAAATTTCAGATCAAAATTTAGCAGATAAATTATTGACCCAAACTCTTTCTTTCACTCTCACTCTCTCTCTCTCTCTCTCTCTCTCTCTCACACACACACGCACACACACACACACACAAATATATATATATATATCCGTGTCTGTGCAAGAAATTAATATAAAAATACATCTCTAAAGACAAACGGATAAACTTTTATGCCAACGTTTTTCATACCTTGAGGAACTTTATCAAGGCAGGTGTAGAAATTGTTTTCTATAACCTGTATTTATGCACTGAAGTAAAACCTTAAAAGTAAAACAAATTCAAATTTTCACATTTTGAATTTTAGTATAAATTTATAATAATTTAGAGCGTTTTCTATCCCGGCCAATTTGATCTCCTGCACTATGCCTGATATTGAACAGACCTACGGAATGCGTCATTTACTAGGGGATAAGCCCAGCTGGTGACCATCAGGCAACTGATAAGTAAATTTTTTATACTGAACGGGATATTTATTGTAGCCCGTTTTAATTCAGCACTAACAAAAAAAAAAAAAAATTCCATTCAATTAAGCTAAAAAATCAACGAGAGTCGTGCCTGATGCAGCACCCAAGGCAATGTTCATGTCACACATTGTCTCAATCTAGTAAGAATATACTAGGCATGTGCATAACAGCCAAATGTGCGCGATATAGTGAAAAATTTTGAAGAAAAAAAAAAACAAAAAACAGTGTATAACCTTCTAGGTAGGGTTGACTTAGAAATACATTCAGGTCGGGTAACCAATCTGCTGAGACGGTCATCGATTGAGACTGTCCCTAAGTATCGAGATTTGACACCCATGTCGCCTTTGCTGACTCATTCTTCAAACTTACAGATACGAATAATCTCGACACCCTGGCACGATTCTACCTCACTATTCATGCTCATGAACAGAGCTGCAGAGTGTGTAAGCCACTAGGGGATACGCACGACTGGTTATGGTCAGGCTATTTACAAACTAATCCGTGGTTTTGTTTATTTTGTATAATGATAACTTCCAGGATTTTGAGTCATTCCTTGCATTTGGTACTGTTGACTATTTTGGTTTGGTTTGGTTTGTTTTACGGCATATCAAACTCAATGAATGAATTAATGCCAACAAGATTATTATTCCTGGTATTATATTTTTTTTCAAAAATGTATTGCTGGTAATAATTTTTCTTCAAAAATTAATTGCTGGTATTAAAACCTATTTTCACACTTTCATAGTGTTTTGACCCCAGTTTGCCCCTAGCTGGGTTCCCTAACAGGTGTTACCACCCCGGGTCAGGTGGACCTGGTAACAACAGCAACTAAGAGGTGGTTCCATGCTCCTCAAAGCCTCCTGATCAGAGGCCTTGGTGTTGGATGTAGTTTATCGTCTCACCCATGACGTGGACGTGGATGTAGTTTAGCGTCATATCCAGGACGGAGAGTATTTGGGTCTTATTGTTATCCACTAATATGTTTCTTATATTGATAGTTATATTTTGGTCGTTCATGATGTTCTGGTCGATGTATGCACGGATTGCACTGAGTTTCGATAGGTGACAGGTCAATCTACGAGAGAGTGTGGTGCATGTGTGCCTGTTGTAAGTATTTAAAGTTTTTTTAATTATTAGTTTTGGAGATGTATTCTCCCATATTGAATGAGAAATCATAGACAACATTATTTTTACGTAGCGGAAATTTTTGAGGTCCGATCTCGTTTGTAATAATTAAATTTGATATTTTAAAATATTATGGTAGATGATAAATGAGAGATGTTTGTTATGATCGTTCAGTGATATATAATTGCGTTTTCATCCTGTTTATAAACAGGTTGCATCTAGTTACGACAGAATGTTATTTCTATGTTTATTTTGCCTGCGCCAGAGAGGGGAGTTGTGTTATTTTTTTTTCTAAATTTCGTTGAGGTTAATTTGATTATTTCGTCGATGACAGGGTTAGAGAAAGTATTGTTGATTAGGGTTTGCTTAATATGGCTAAGTTCTTTATAAAATAATATGCCCGAAGAAGAGATTACTTTGGTCCAGTAAATCATGTTTTGATAACAGCCATTTTGAATCTGTGAGGACATTTACTTTTGTAGTTGGGTAAACACGAGTTTCCGCTAGAGTTTTTTTCTTTTTTTAAAGAAACGTGGTAAAGTTATGTGTATTGGCATCGACTAATACGTCAGGAAAAGAGATTTTCTTGTTAATCTTGAGTTCGTCAGTAAAATGTAGGATAGAGTTATTCTCAAAGGTTTCTTTCAGTTGTTTTTATTTCTTCTAAGCCATTTGCTGACATGAATATCTTGTCGATATAACTATGACAATGTAACAAATGTTTCTAGTGATTATTGCTCTAATATTGTTTTAGACCCCATAAAAGAAATACTGCCAGAAGAGAAAAAACTGAATAAAAAAACTTATAAATGTTCCTTTTCCGTCACATTTAATTAAAGCCCCTCCTACACACATGTATATATATATATGTATATTATAGAAACCTCCACTATATATATTATACGTAGAAGTTCTTTTCCTCATATTTACCTATACTTACACTTCAGCTGTGTTTATTTAAGATTAATTCCTGGTGAATACTGTTGACCTTTTCTTAATAAAGTCTGGAGAAAAGGCTGAGACCGCGTCTGTCTGTGTTACATTGACCGCTGTTAAATGTGAAAAAAAAAAAAAAATGGCGGAAGACTGTCGTACTCGAGACGTTTCTTTGAAAACCGGTTAAGGTCACTGAGCAGGACAAAAAGACACATCGGCAGATTTGACACCTGGAAGCAGTCAACAGTTGACAATTACTGAAACTTGTCTGACGTACGCTCGCCATATTTGTCCCGATGAGTTCTAACACCGCCGAAACCAGAAATGCGACTTACCTCGACGGTTCTTTCTAAATCAACACAGAGTTCCCTCAAAAGCACATACTTTATTTTAGTAGCCTTTGCATTTACACACACACACACACACACACACACACACACACACACACACACACACACACACAGAGAGAAAGAGAGAGAGAGAGAGAGAGAGAGAGAGAGAGAGAGAGAGAGAGAGAGAGAGAGGCACATCCTATCATTTTCGACTGAGCTCTGACTAATTTTTTTCTTTTCTTTCAATAGTAGATAGGTTCTTTTATCGTCTGGTTTTCACTCCTCCCCAGTCTCTTGAACAGGAGTAGACGCTTATTCCTTGCTTCTTGTTTACAATTGGGTTTCCAGTTCCTTTCAAAGTTTGCTTTCACTCTGCTAACGTCCTCGACTGAATTGTGAAATGTTATTCATTTATTAAATCTTGTCAACTTCAAGTCTAGAGTTTTTCCTGTATAGTCCCAAGGACTTCACTTCTTACCTTTTCTTTTTCTTACGCTAATAAAACGCCAAGCCACCATCTACCTTCAGTCGATTTTGGGCCTAGCATTAGGTGAATATTAGTATATATATTAGGTTGGTGCCAAAAATAATGACGCAATAATGTCGTTTTTGACGTATTTTTTAACGTCAAAAAACGACATTATTACGTCATTATTTTTGCACCAACCTAATATATATAAGACAAACCTCTCATCTACGGACCCCGCTTCAACGGACTTCGGATGCAACGGAAAAATCTGCAGGCAAAATAAACGATATCTGGAAGGAAAAAAAACTTTCCAATCGTCATCGATGTATTTCAGAATTTGCGGGCTTATCAGAATGAGTCATATTAGTTCTCAAAGTGGTCGCTTGGCGGCGGTGGAGGGCCTTTCTATTGCAAAAAAAGAAAAAAGAAAAAAGGCGGGTGTACAGTATATAAAGAACGATACAATAGAGCATGCGTGAAAAACAACTGTGAGAAATCTATTATTTTTATTTTTTATTAATATATCTATATTAAGTATATATTTATTTATGCCATATACACATGTTTATAGTATTTACATTATGATCATAACTACTGGTTATAGTGGTTTTATAACTCAAAAATAATCCCTTCTCATCTACAGACCATCAGCTTTAACGGACCACCCATCCCCATATTAGTCCGTTTATGAGAGGTTTTTATATATATATATATATATATATATATATATATATATATATATATATATATATATATATATATAGTTTATGAAAAACTAGGTAATCCGTATGGGTAAACCTAAGGAGGATAAAATCCAGAGAGCTCAATGTAAATTTAGAGCAAATAATTTAATAATAATAATAATATATATATATATATATATATATATATATATATGTGTGTGTGTGTGTGTGTGTGTGTGTGTGTGTTTGTATGTGTGCATACTGTTAAGAAACGACATTTTAAACTGCTGATTATATTTAAATGAAACAAAAAACTTCATTGCTAATCTTCTTCTATGTGCCGTGTCCCTTCATGAGATGGGCGATCATGGCTATCCACAACCTTCTGTCCTTCATCTCTCTGAGTAAATTTTGTGTTTTAACCGCCTTAGCACACCGCCGTTCCGCCGTTCATTCACTTTGTCCGGTTGCTGGCCCACTTTCATTCCCCGCTCGTTTCGCAGACTTACGGCCATATCACGCTGAACCACCGATTCCCATCTGATCACCAAAGTAAAGGATTGTCGAATCTGATCAGTACCTCGATAGGAGAACGTTTGGGACTAAGCTTGAGTAGTGTAATGGATGACGGCTCGGAATTGTTAATCGGAGATCCAAATTCCAATTCCATTTGGACTCGTTATATTCACTAATGCGCAGATACCCTTGGGAAAAGTATGAACCCACCTCTTTTCCCACAGCTATGGGTTAATTAGTATCATTAAATCATTATTATCTCAAAAAAATTCTTACAATCTAAAAATATTTTTTGGTTTAAATAACCTGCAAAGTGTTGATAAACCGTAGAAAACTAATCAATCGATCAATTATGCCACTTTCAACTTCGATATGCCCTGTGAGTGTCAAATTCTCTAAGCCCTCTTCCCACATTAACTGTCCAAGAAAATTCAACTGTTGCTTTCTGATTTTGATTATAAGTGTCCTTTTTCCCATTTTCCCTAAGACTTCATCATTTCTTATGTACACCGTCCATGGAATTCTCAGCATCCTTCTGTAGAACCATATTTCTGTTGCCCCCAGTCTTCTCTTCATCTGTGAAGAGATTGCCAGATAATAGGATTGATATTTCTTCGTTTCGAACGAAATTTTCCTGTTTCTTTTTATCTGCTTATTTTTGGGAAGGGGTCTTTGTTATTCAAATGCACCTTCGGATTTCATTGTCGCATTCTCCAACGTCTGTTAAACCACAAAAGGCGTACGAACTCTTGATGAGTCAATGACCAGTTAAATGGAGTTGTTGATTTAATAAAAACACCATGGAGAAAGCAACAGAATGGCAACCACTCCACCATCAACCCGAAGAACAATCATGGTGATAAGCAATATAAGTATTAGAGATAACCTCATGAAGAGAGTAAAGTTAATTGGGGTTAGCTTCTTACCTGGCAAAGAAAGATATGAACGACAGATGTCATCACCTGACTGTTAATGATAATTATAATGGTAATGGAAACTGTTTCCATACAGGTAACATTCGGTATTCATTCACTGAACATTTAATATTACTGTCGGTTGAAATTCATAAAATACTTTCCTCCAAATAGTTTTTTTTTGGGGAAATTAAGCCTTCTTCTTGACGGCATCAATAATAATCCTGGTACAAACTAGACGGTTTCTTTCTGGAACTTTATTTGGTGAGGTTGCTTGCACCCCTTAAAACACTTTAAAAACAGCAGAAATTCAACTGTTTTATCACTTAACAATCCTTAGTACCAGCCATATACAATGCGTCAATTTGATCCTGTTTTAGTTGATCCGCCATATTTGATTAATTGTAAACAATAAAAGATAATTTTATAAATCCTTATGAAACTTTTGAAACTACTTTTTACAAATATGTTTCAATTTATGATTAAATAGTGGATAATTTTTATGTTTAAATAATGGGTAAATATTTATGCCGCACCAGGAATAAACACATTTATTCAATATTCCAGTAAACTTACACATGAAGGTTCATAAAAATCGAGCAGCAAAAGTAATAAAAGAAAAGAAAGTGAAGATGGAGAAGAAAAATAAAGAAGACAAACATGAGGAGGACAAATTGGATAAAGAAGAGAGAGAGAGAGAGAGAGAGAGAGAGAGAGAGTGTATGAAAGAAAGAAAGAAAGAAAATAGAAAAAGGAAGAAGATAAAAAAGAAAAAAATGAGGGAATCGGAGAAAAAGCTGTTATAAAGAAGATAAGACGCAACAAAAAATGATGGTGAGAATAATGAGAAGAGAAAGAAAAAGAAGATAAAAAAAGAGGAAGGCGAAAAGAAGGACGTTAAAGAATAGAGAGATAAGAAAGATAAAGGGGAAGAAAGAAAAGAAGGAGAAGGTGATAATAAAAAGAAAGAAAAAGAAAAAGAAAGAAAAAGAAGGAGACGGAGGGAGAGGGAAATAAAGAACATAAAGAGTAACAAAGAAAAGAAGGAGTGGATAGTGACAAAAGAAAGAAAGAAAAAACAAGATCAAAAGTAGAAGAAAGAGTGGAATAAAGATAAATGTGACAAATGAAAGGAAAGTGGTTATTGATAAAAGAAAGAAAATGATTGGTTTTGTTGATTTGATTTTTACGGTATATCAACCTTTTTTGTGGGGGGAGGGGTATTTTAAGCTGAAAAAATATTTCGGATTGTAAAAAAATTACTTGCAGTACCCAATGTTCCCAAGCTGTACCACATTTAAGTAGTGACCGGGCTCGGCTCGACGTTGCTTAACTTCGGGGATCGAACGAGAAACGGCGTAAAGAAAAACGAAATAAAGACGAAATAAAAGAAGGAAGTGAAAAGAAGGAGGCGGCGGCGGAAGAGACGAATAAATAAGGTTTTTTGTAGAGAACCATAATCGCCTATATTATAAATGTATCAAAAAATACTCTCCCTTACAAAAAGGTTTGTTCTCTCATGTAACAATCCTTGAGGAAACAGAGGATCAAAGCATTGATAATCCATTGACTTGACCCCAAAAGAGTTGTGAGTTCAATATCTGGCCAGAGCAGAGTTGAAAAAAATAACTTGATGAATAACTGAAACTGAAATATCTGAAAGAGGCATGGCAGGTGTAACTAGAACAGTCTACCCCAGTGAATAAAATAAAGGGTTCGGTTCGAAAGCCGGAGCGTACAACGATTGAAACGTCGTGAATATGACAACAAAGATGAGGATAATAGTCCGAACAATCTAAATACTGTAAATAATTAAAATACCCCATTTCAGAAATATAGACAGATCATGAGATATATTATTGCATGCTTTTTGCACTTGTTGGTGTAACACAATAAAAGTTGTAGGCGGGCTCACTGAACGAGTCAGACATTGTGCCATCATAACTTATACGTGTTTCACTGGGAAAAAAATCACTACACTTTTTTTTTCTAGAGAAGTCATGGCAATTCACACATAATAAAGAGCAATAAAAATAACACCATTCAAAATACAAAACATTGTTATAGAATGGAAGAGACGAATAAAGAAGGTAAAGAAAGAAGAAAGAAAAGAGGGAGAAGGTGATGATAAAAGAAAGAAAAAGATAAAAAGGAGTCAGAGGAAGAGATAGAGACAGAAGTTGTAAAGGAAGGGGAGAGAGGAAAAAAAGCTAAGAAAAGGAAATAGTGTTGATAAAGAGAAGATAAAAAGACAAACGTTCTATGCGTGGTATATAAAGGCCAGATAGACGACAATGAATAAGAGAGAGAGGGAGAAAGAGAAGGAGAGAGATAGAGAGGGGAGAGAGAGAGAGAGAGAGGGTGATGATAAAAAATTACATGGAGCTTGTTACCAGTTATTTATTTTTTTATTTCCTCGTTAGATTTTATTGTCTATTTTTAGCCTACATAAGACAACGAAGTCTGCATCTCCCAGCCTTCGAGTCACAGGCCAAGCGAAGTTCATATAAGATGTTTATTTTTAGGCTTTCTCTAAATAGAATGGTATGAACAGAGAGGCAGACCTACCTGATAGTGACAGGTGGTTTGTGACGGAATAGTGATGTCGTTTCTGTATAATCCATGCAGAGCGCATCAGAACTCAGCCGGTTGCGATTAGCAACGGCACAAAGAAATGCAAGCCGCCTCATCAAAAGCTAAATGCACGAGCAACGGCGCTGATTTGTAATTGTAAGATTTAATCACATCGAGGACGTCTAAGAGCAACAGGAAAGGATTGCGCGTATAAGAACGAGACAGAGAGGAAGAAAACAATCACAGGGAAGAAAAGAGAGAGGGGGATATATATATATATATATATATATATATATATATATATATATATATTATGGTTAATATAGAAGTGGCGGTGGTGAATATAATATATTTCGTTCTCCACGGGGTGTGTCTATGTGTAACGATTATTGGCGTCGAAAGTGTAATCGATGAATTAGGTTCAAGTTCAAGCCTTGTTACGTTCGCTTTCGCATTAATTCCCTCAGTGAAGACAGGAAATCATTTCTTCTCTATCGCAGTTATGGATTAAATAGCAGGGTAGACTAAACTGCCTAGTCTTGGCTGGTAAGGAATCCTAATGAGGAGCGAAAGATAGGAACGAAGAAAAGGCAACAATTGAAACATCTTACTGGTTTTTGCGTATTCCACATTGCATCCCACGTTTAGATATTTCATAGTAATCATTTATTATAATATCTGACATAACCAAATAAATTATTGTAAATATCTTTAATATAATAATAAAAAAAAATATTATGACACTGCATTTAAGTTTTTGAAGATCAAAGATGGCTGAATAGCGTGGAGCCAGCAGAGATTTCCACAAGAGAGAAGTGCGAGAAAAGAAACTGTTAACATAGAACTTACGGTTACATCTAGCAAATTAAAGTATTAAATCATGAGACCTTGTTGCCAATCTAATACTGCGCTTAAAATGATAAAATCTAGGTACCATAGTGAAGAGCTCATGCGAACAATTACCATGAAAGTAGTTATAGAAAAGGCACAGGGAAGCAACTTTACTGTGGTGGGAAATGACTGAAGCCGAGATGCCAGGTGAGGACCAATAATATTGCTGATTATTTGGATTTTATCAAGAATCTTAAAATCTATAGCAGGAACACCGATCCATATGTAGCAGTAATATGTGTTAGAGTTATCATTCAAAGTCAAGCGTCGTGAAAGCGAGTTTGTGGTGTGACGCGTCACACCACAAATTCGCTTTCACGACGCTTGACTCTAGATTTGAATGATAACTCTAACATTTTTAGGCATTTAAAACAAAATGCGTGGCCGCGTAAACAACTCCGGAAAATCCTCGTTGAAAACACAACTATACTTAAGCATGAAAACAATAAATAAAAACTAAAAATTCTTGAAGCTATATACATAAAACAGTTGAAACCTAACCTGAACAAAATAAACTACGAAATCTCCACAAATGTTCTTAAATGCCTATAATTGAAATCATTGGTTTATACAAACGGCTTCCCATACTTAATATTTCTCGTTTTCACTCTCGCGTGGTCATGTGTGACGTCACAATTTGCGATGCGATGTTAGCTTCCGCGTCTCGTACATTTTTTTTACATATTGCATTGAATAACCGACAAATTTCTCTTTCGTCATTATATATTCTGGCAATTTCAACTCATTCTGATTCTAATAAAAAACATGCATTTCGTTTCGTTTCAATAAAACTTTCTTGTTATTCACATGTTCATGCCATGGTATTCTCAGCATTTTTCTATAGAACTATATTTTTTGCCGTTTTGCTTTCTATTCATCTGTGAAGTGTTCACCGCCATAGAGGAGGATTGAATTTAAATAAATGTTTCACATCCTTCTTTGTTTCTACAGCTTTTAAAATAGAATCTCAGTGAAATGTAGACACTCAACACTAATTTTGTAATTTTTCGCAGGCAAAAGAATGTTTTCCTCAAGAGTGGTAGTATTAAAAAAAAAAAAAAAAAAAAACAAACCCCAAAACAACGGAACAACATATCAGTTTTATTACTGATATGATATGCTTAGAAAAACCAGACTGTTCAATTCAAAACAAATACCTATAAAACATATATGAAAAATATAAAGGATAAGCAGGTTGCGTAACTGTTATCAATGCGGAAATGGAATTGACGAGCCGAGTTCAAGTCTCGTCTGCTGTTTTCACTTTCATGTTGTTGCCTTTAAGAAAGGCGCGAATCTTTTTCTTTTCATCTCAAACAGCATAGACTAGGCTCTTTTTTAGCCTTGAGTAGTAGCCAGTCTAAGAAAAGGTCTACGCTGAATTTAACAACGTGGAGTAGGCAATGTGAAACCACCCAAATATCTATTCTTTAAAAGTCATGACCAAATAATAAAGAAAAGATTTTTGTAGAGAACCATAATCGCCTATATTATAAATGTATTAAAAAATACTCTCCCTTACAAAAAGGTTTGTTCTCTCATGTAACAATCCTTGAGGAAACAGTGGATCAAAGCATTGATAATCCATTGACTTGACCCAAAAAGAGTTGTGAATTCAATATCTGGCCACAGCAGAGTTGAAAAAATAACTTGAAGAATAACTGAAATTGAAATATCTGAAAGAGGCATGGCATGTGTAACTAGAACAATCTACCCCAGTGAATAAAATAAAGGGTTCGGTTCGAAAGCCGGAGCGTACAACGACTGAAACGTCGTGAATATGACAACAAAGATGAGGATAATAGTCCGAACAATCTAAATACTGTAAATAATTAAAATACCCCATTTCAGAAATATAGACAGATCATGAGATATATAATTGCATGCTTTTTGCACTTGTTGGTGTAACACAATAAAAGTTGTAGGCGGGCTCACTGAACGAGTCAGACATTGTGCCATCATAACTTATACGTGTTTCACTGGGAAAAAAATCACTCCACGTTTTTTTTCTAGAGAAGTCATGGCAATTCACACATAATAAAGAGCAGGAATCACAATAAAAATAACACCATTCAAAATACAAAACATTGTTATAGAATGGAATAGTTATTGGATGGTATTTATGGGAAAATGATTTTCCCAGGTGTTCGAACATAACCTCTTTTATTAGCGATTATGGCATGTCAGTGATGGCATATATATATATATATATATATATATATATATATATATATATATATATATATATATATATATATATCGTCTGTTACTAGGAGAGAACGCAGAAAAAAATAAAGAAGTTTGAAAATAAATGAAAGAGACGAGAGATATCGAAGAAAAAATAAATGAAAGGGAAAATTAAAAGATAAAAAAGAGAAATAATTAAAAGGAGGAGGTGGACTACATGGACGAAAATGAAGAAAAAAAAGCAAAAATGTAAAGAGTAAAAATAGAAGGAAAAAAAATTGTGAAAAAGAAAGAAAGAAACCACAGTTTAGAAGAAGAAGAAGAAGAAGAAAAAGAAGAAGAATATGTTTTAAAGTGTGATGAGAAAGGAAACGAAGAAAAAAAAGGATAGAGAAGAAAAAGAAGAAGCAAAATCTAAGCTATATAAGGTGAAAGAAAGCATAAGAATGAAAAGAGTAAAAAGAGAGACACAAGAAGAAGAAATATAGATAAGAAAGTAAGCAAAAGAAAAAAAAGAAAAAAGCGAAGAAAAAGAAAAAGAGAGAAAACCAGGAAAAAGAAAGAGATGAGAAATGAGAGGAAGAAAATAAATAGGAAGGAAGAAGAGGATGAAAATCAAATATAAAAAGACAACGGAAAAAAATAAAAAAAGAAAGAAAGGAAGTAAGAATGAAAGCAAGCAAGGAACAAAGGAAGATAGAAGAATATGAAGAGCAAGGAACAATAAAAGTAGAAGAAGAGAGGAAAATTAAATCTAAAAAGACCGTTGGAAAAAAAATAAAGACAGAAAGAAAGAAAAGAAAAGAAAGATAGAAATAAAGAAGAAGAAGAAGAGCATTGAAAAGAACGGCAGATGAGGAGGAGGCAGTTAAAGAGTATATAATATAAAGAAATAAAATAGAAATTGACGAAACCTCTTTGTATGTGTTAATTGACCTGAAAATTGCATCCACCCGGACAAGTGCAACAGAAGCAATTGTTAGTCGAGTAATGACTTCAACGTAAAAACGAACAATGCAATAGCAACTGAAACTTCTTTCTTACCATTTTAACCAGAAACAATGTTAACATTAAACACACATAATGCACATTTATAGTAAATATAATTATATTAATGATAACAGCAGTTGTGCTTGTGACACGAATGGCAACGAAAATTAACTCAGGAAGCATCTGAATCTACAATTATAATCACGACGATGACCTCTACTAATTAGGATTACGACGATAACCATCAAATCAATTCTGGGTGCAGTTTTTGTAATTTAGAAATAGGGCAATAAATTATTCTATTTTTAGTCTTTCGCAGTTAATGAAACATGTCTGAATCTGATATCTGTGTAGGCTTGGTGGCTGAGATGACCGTGTATTGCACTCAGGTGACTGCAGTCGCTGTTCAAGTCTAGTTAAAGGCTATCATGTGAATTTATGAAAACAAACAGGTTCGCTCAGTTGGAGGAATTAACTCAACACAGTCTTTTAACTGTCTAATATCGATATGTATTGGATGGGTAAAACTATATATATATAAATATATATATATATAATGCGAATGTCACTGTGTTACGCTTTTTCAATCAATGTCACAACTCACTAACTTTCAATGGATCGTGTTACAGAAATTTCAGTTTTCAATGCTGCAATAGTTTTCGGAGATTTTTTGACGTGATTTTTGTACGATAACAATTTTTATAATTTGGAAATGAATTTGGGAATAATCGAAAATAATTACGAAAACCTGTTAAAGTCACCGATGAAAAAAATAATTGTTTGTACGGAAAGTAAGGACCTACATACATCCAATTGTCTTTAAATTAAGTGGCGACAGAAGGATTAGCGTTGAACCTTTAAAAGGTAAGCTTAAATATTAATGCAATAATTAAGTGCAGTGATCAATTTTGAGTTCTGTAGTTTATTGCTGCCTATCGCATACGGTAGCATTATGCCCCACAAAAAGAAATCTTCGCCAACAGAGGACCAGATTGCAACCAAAAGAGCCATAGCTGCAGTGAGGAAAAGAAATGAACTTCGATCAAACGGCAGACAGAAAAGCTTCTAATACTGAGAATATGCAAGGACTCTCAAACTCATGAACAAGCCGAAAGACCAATCAAGAGCCCTCCGCAGGAAGTAGTTTATATATATATATATATATATATATATATATATATATATATATATAGTTTAAATAGTTTAAATATATATATATATATATATGTGTGTGTGTGTGTGTGTGTGTGTGTGTGTGTGTGTGTGTGTCACTTGAAATTCAGTCGCGTTCACTACGGGAAGCTCGGAATAAACGCTCCTACCAGTATTCAAAACAACACACACACACAGAACGCATCTTAAACATTGAAGCATCAAGAGAATTTGACAACACATATATTAACAAAAAAAAAAAAAAAAACAGTAAAATAAAAATATACAAACGACTGTATTACAACGAATGGAAGGGCCGGGGATATTAAAGTTTGAGATAAGATCGACACTGAACAAAATGAACAGGAACAAATCACCAACACCAGATGGGATCGTAACAGAAATGATTTCAGTGTTAGGCGTTTTCGACACCGACAAGATCACGAAGATAATTAACGAAATATACGACCTCAGACGATCCATCTTCGTGACATTACCTAAGGAACCAGAGGCAAATCAATGCGAACTCCATCTGACAAGCAGTTTAATGAACCACATAACCAAGTTAATAATCCGAATTTTGATGAATAGAGCGTCAAGAAGAATTAGTGTGGAAATAGAACAAGAACAGTGGAGCTTTGTCAAGGACACGGGAAGAAGAAATGTTATATTTATGATTAGAATAATATCAGAGGGAGCCATACAAATGTAGAGGGAGGTGCATTTATGCTTTATAGATTACGCGCTGTTAGGAAAACTCGATCTATTTGGAAAGGATGTGGAAATAATTCAGATCATACTGGGAAAAAACTGCTTGCATGTGGGTAGAAAATGAGTTGCTATACAAAAAATAGAAAGGTGCATAAAACAAGGAGGTGTCTTCTTTCTAGATTTGATCAACTTTTGTAGTGATGCTAAGGGATCTGGAGACCCTACCAGTATTTATGATCAGTGGGCGTATAACAATATAAGATATGCAGATAACACTGTGTTGATGGCAGACACGGGGTTGGAGAGCTGTAGAACCTCTTAGACAAGGTAGCAAAGGAAAGCGAGCAGAAAGGACTCTCACTTGTAAGAAGACAGGAAGTGTGGTTGTCAGTAAGAAAAAAGCCCAAGTTTCAAACTACAAATTAAAGTTGTCAACATCAAACAAGTGCTGAAGTTTAAATATATGGAAAATGTTTTAACTGTGGGGGAAAATAAGGAATAAAAATCCGAACATGGATTGGATCAGTGAAAGATGCGTTTCAAAAGCCAAACAAAGTATTAAAAATCAGGAAATTTTCGTTAGAAACAAAGAGCGCTGACATGCTTTCATATCGATCCTCTTGTATGAATGCCAGACAATCTTTCAGAAACGAAGATATTTGAAAAATCTGGGGGGGAAATTTATATTTTGGTAAGATACGATAGCGGCACTCTCAATAATTTTCCGTCTTAAGTAAATTACTTTCTCTTTTAATAAGTGTGGCATTCTTTAAAAAAGAAGTTGTGGTTGAATTTATTTCTATATATGACCAATGCATTTGATAAATTGTTATTTATTTACATTTACTTGTGTTTATGTGTGTACACATAAATACAAGTAAATGTAATAATAATATTCAACAAAAAATTAATTAATCAATAATAAATAATAAGTAAAAAGTTAACAAACAACACAATAAAATAGCTACAAATAATCGCATTCGGATCCACAGTTATTTGTACTCAATAACCTTTAGAATAATTTGAAACCTGGCCTCTTGCCTCCTACCGTAAGGTAATATAATAGACCAGCATGTATAAATAGTCGAGTCAACGTGACCTCCATCTTCTGGATTTCTCATTCTATATTTTGGATAGGTGTCATTCCTTTCTTACAAATGACATATACTTATCTAAGTACCCTAGGAGTCATTCATTTAATTTATATCAAAGCGGAAAAAATCAGTGGGGGTTTGTGTCACACGGGGACCACCTTTGATCAAAATGAAATATACTTATCCAAGTACCTTAGGTAATGTAATTTCAGAATATGTATGGTATTGGAGGTCTATCTCCTAAATCCTTGTAGTAGTTCGACAACAGAGACAGAGGCTACAACTTTATATATATAGATATGCTCTATCCCTTAAATTACCCATAAATATAGCGTAGCTTAAAACTATATTTTTATAACACACACACACACACACACACACACACATATATATATATATATATATATATATGAGGTGTGCTGAAATTTTTTTGACCCTACTGACTTCCCCAAATCTTACCTAATAACTAAACATCAGAATTTTGGGATGAAGTCCTTCTTTTCAGCATCCCACTTTAGTCTTTGGGTGTATGTGTTTCTGTCCTAAAATTATTCTTATATAATATCTATATACATTAGTTCCTATACATGTGTATTCATATATTTGCATAAATGCGTGTGTGTGTATGTGTGTGTGTGTGTGTGCCGCTGCGCGTAAAACAATTAGTTTTGCTAATGAAACGGTCATGTGACTTGTCAAATCGAATTGAACGTTTAAACAGTAGCTGATGGTGCAAGAAACAATCATTTAAGAGAGGGGTGTAAACATTATAAAGAGATTGGGAAAGAGGGAGAGGGAATAAAGCGAAAGAGGTTGGTAAGGAGAGAGGTGAGATAAATAAATAAGAAAGAAGGTAAGCTGAATTGCAAGGGGAAAAGGGAAAGGGGGAAATAGGGGAAAGAAAAAGAAAGAAAGAAAGAAAGAAGTAGATTTATTGCAAGGAGAGAGGGAAAGAGGAAATTAGTGGAGATAAAGAGGTGAGAGGTGAGAGGTGAGATAAAGACAGGAAAGGGAAATAGATAAATAATAAGTAAAGAAAGAAAAACATAATGAATTGTTAAATGAAATGGAAAGAAGTGGGTAGGGAGTCGGAAAGCGGTTGATAAGTAAAGAGGTGAAAAAAGAAAGAAAGAAGATTATGTAAATGAATTGATGAAAACGGATCTTGCGTCACCCAACTGCTCACCCACGACAATCATCTCGACTGTTTATTTATAGATCATTATATAAAAACATCTACGACCTCAGCTAATCGTTCATTCGCACAGTTAAGTAAAAGCTGCGCAGTAAATGACGCCCATCTCGAAAAATATTTATCATTGTTACATGGCATATTTATCAGGTCACTGGCTTCAGTCAATTATATTTTGTGTGATAAAGATGTATGAGTTAACATTACATGCACACACACATACGTTAACACACACTCACGTGCTGGTCAGAACACAGACTATAGCGGTAGGATCTAAGGCTCTGCCGAACCTTACATGTGTGGAAGTTCCGGATTGGTCGAAAGGACCAACTCCGTCTCTCTCTACTGCCTTAGTTGAAGATTTCGGGCTCGTGGCCTCTTTTCGCCCCAAGAAGTGAACAGACAACATGCAACCGTCTGTTCCTTCCTTCAGAGACCAACAGGCCAGACTTAGAAAAGTGGAACTTTCATTGTTCTATATTTAAGAGAATATTCACAAAAGGTAAAAAAGTTTTTTTTATGTTGTGTATTATTTCTGAAAACAATAAATGGTATGCTTGACCTATGCTAATTCTTTTCCTATACTGTCTATTAACTCAATATTATAAAGGCATGGGGGTTCCTCTCAATTTCGGCCTCGTGCCGCATCTAAGCTACGCTTACAAAATCTTTTGTAGGGCACCTCGACGTGTAATGATTAGCAAGCATGTCTCGCTAGAACAATTAGGATTGAATAGTGAGTGTGCCCCTCACTAGGTACCCCATACTTTCGGCCTTGTGTCACATCTAAACTACGCTTAGAAAATCGCTATTATAAAGGCGAGGGCGTTTTTTTACACCTTCTTTATTCAAGAGTGAATATTTGAGTGTGAATGTTTAATTTATTCACCAATGACCTGCCGATCTTCGCTCACGTAGACATTGCGAATTGTCTTAGAAATCTATATTTCAACCGACTGTACACGCAGAAGGCTTTAATCTGTAGGAACGGTATATCTTTTTTTGCATTTGTTGTCAGTGAAGGTCACCCTTTACAAGTCCGGGGGGGGGTGACTCGAAGTAGAGGGTTACGTTAGGTGGCCATTTGTGTGTATAAGAGTGGAAGATAACGATTAACCCTAGCCTTGAATAGGTTAAGATTAGTGATCGGGGAAATATCCTGTTAGTCGATTCCATAGGGGAGTGGTTCGCGAGAAGCTGCTGCTCAAGTGGAACTTACTTCCTACCGATGGAATATGGAGGGAATGTGGATGGTTTGATACTATGGAAGTGGCATGGCGTGTTCTTGCTGTGAAGGTTTGCCTCAGCGGGACCAGAGAATGTTGTTCGTCCAAGCACTTTCAATGGAAGTATGGGTAGAGAGCGAGAGGCTTGTCACATCCCCCTTTTGGCAGAAGGGTTGTAGGGTGGAGAATAATTCGTCACCCACAAGGGTTCGGAGACGCATTTGAACTGGCTGGTGAGTGAGGTCATGCCATCTCCTGCTCAAATATGACAAAAGTAGTCCATTTTTTGGACTGATCTGGCTCTTGTAAAGGCAAAGAATAGCCGGAAGAGTCAGGTAATTACTAGAGCAGTCCAAAGAGTCGGTCATTTTACCTGCATCCTTAGCAATGGATCTCATGTACCACTTGAGGTCGGGTTTGAATTTATCTATATATTAAAAAAAAGAGATGAGGACAATAATTAGAATGTAAATAGTGTAAACAATGTTAGCTCCTCATCGTAGAAATTCAGCCAGAAAATCTGGCATTAAATTGTCGAAAAATCACTCATCTGTTCGAGAACAATCATTGATTTCATTATCATTTTCTTTTATACTAATGTTCACTGGTGGATGTGTGTCGTGGTGTAATGCATATCGGCTCGGAATGAGGACTTTCAACCGGGTTAGTTACATTCGCAAATACCCTTGGGAGAGTTATGAATCCAACTCTTCTCCAACAGCTTTAGGTTGTAGGAAAGAGTCGGCAACAAGTCTACTGCAGAAAGAAACGACAACCTATTTTCATCTTTATCAACTAAGCATTGTACTTAAGTAACATTGCATAATGCTCAGGATGAGTAATGCTCGTTGGCACGGAAAGTGGAATCGGTGAGCCGACTTCAAATCCCGGGATAGTCCGTTGTGTTCAGTTTCGCACTAAATAACAGAGTAGACTAGGCTCTCTAGCCTTGGGAGGCAACCAGTCTAAGAGAAAGAAAATTCTGAATTCAAAACTGCGGAAAATGTAACTGGAAACAACTCTACTGTCTTTCCTAAGAAATCATAAGTGAGTAAAGCCTGAGTCTTTTCGTGAAGATCATTCTTCTTTGAACATTGTGAACTGAGGCTACAGAATCACAAACAAAGAACTGTACCAAATAACAGAAGCAATATGACTTGAGGGCTAGCAACAACGGCAACAACTAAAATGGATAGCACATATAACTGAAAGAGAAAATAATAGCATAAGATATTAACTTTCCATAAAAAAAGCTTATAAAGGAAACCCTCACCAATGCTGGAAAGAGCAATAACAGTTAGTGGACTTCAGAAATCTATTTCGCCGAAAAATTAATTTTTCAACTGACAGTTGTACTGGCTCTCGGCAAATGTTTCCTTATGTTGTGGTACGATCCACCTAATTTACATAGTGGAGTACCGACCATATAAATATGGTTGGTACTGGGAAGACGGGGGAGGAAGAAGAGATCCAATCCAGACACTCTGCCCGACTGCGACTAAGTCAACCCATTCTACAGGAACGGTCTTCCCAAGAATATACCAAACTATCTGTAAATATTGTGTACACGTTCTTGTGTCAATACATTTTGTTTAAGTACATTTTGTGTTGTATTATTATTATTCTATGCTTTATTCAAGTTTCAACACCTTATAAGGAAAAATTTCGTTAGAAACAAAGAGAACTGAAATATTAGTCCTCCTGTATGGCAGTGAATGCTGGACACCGCCCCCCGTAAAGGAAGAAGATACTTGAAGCAACAGAAATGTGATTCTACAGAAGGATGCTGAGAATAATATGGACTAAACATGTGAGCGACGACGAAATTTTAGAGAATATGCAAACAAAAAGGACACTTACACTTAATGTCAGGAAAAGAGAGTTGAAATTTCTAGGGCACATAATGAGAAACGAAGGCTTGGAAAATTTGATACTCACAGGATGGTTTCAAGGCAAGAGGAAGAGAGATGAAAACAATGCATAACCTACTTAGAGAGTCTGTCTATATTTCTGAGATGAGGTATTATGTAAATTATTTACATTATTCGGACTATAGTCCTCATCTTTGTCGCCATATTTATCACAACGTTTCGGCCGTTGTATGTTGGGATGTCGAACTGAACCCTTTATTTCGCTCACTGGGGTAGACTGTTCTAGTTCCACGTGCCATGTTTGATGGATGTCAGGTATCAGTTATCTCCTGTTAATTTCCCTCTGAACAAGGAACACCATTGCAAAATTCGTAAACTTAAGGAATCAGCACATATGCTAGGCCACAAAAATCTCCTGAGCCGACCAAGCATAGAAATAAATACAATATGGGAACCAGTAATAAGGAGTGCCAGAGAAAAGCAATGATAACAACATAGTTGCAATATGAGCTCTGGTAAAAACATGAATTGATAACAGCAAAATTGCAATATGAGCACTAAAAAAATGGAGCTGAAGACATTAGGTTTATAATACCCAGAAATTCATACCATCAAGGACGCATGGCACAGTGGATAAAGGATCCAAAGAGTGTGAGTTCAATACCCGGTTAAGGCAGTGGAGAACTTTCAGAGGGAAATTAACATGAGATAACTGATAACTGACATCCATCAAACATCTACCCCAGTGAGCGAAATAAAGAGTTCAGTTCAACATTCCAACCACCTGAAGAAGACCGGAGCGTACAACGGCCGAAACGTTGTGATAAATATGGCGACAAAGATGAGGACAATAGTCCGAATAATGTAAATAATCTACTTAGAGAGACTGAGTAAAGGGATGGGAGGCAAGGTTTAGGAGAGATAATAAAAAGGTAACATTTATTAAAAGTTATAAAGGACAAGAAATTGTGGAGAGTCATGATCGTCAACATCCTGAAGAGATACGGAACATAAGAAGAAGAATGTAAATATTAATATTTTTTATTTATTTCTAATTTATGCTATTTGATATGTTCCGGAATTTGAACGAAGTAGCTAAGTGTTTTTTGGTTATTATAACCAAGTATAATACGGTAGGAGTAATCGACTAGTATGCGTCGTAGTCGCAGGTAAGAAGTGTAGATCAATGGCGTAGTCCAATGGGCGTCGTTATAGCTCTCAGACTAAGACTCTGACTATCCTACACGTCCGTCGGTATTTATGACGGACACCAGCCAATCATATTCCAGTGAGGGGGAACACAGGTGTACGCATATTCCATTATATCACTATTATATAAATTCCCTATTATTTTTTTAAAAAACCATCCAACAATTTTTCGGAGTACATTGGTTTGGGAACACATATATAAGAAATAATACTACCATAAGGATTTTACTATTGAATTGCCAAATTACGGCCACATCACGTTGTAACATCGGTTACCGTACGATCACCGAAGTTAAGCAACGTCGAGCCTCGTCAGGTACTAGAGAGATAACCGCTTGGGATTACCAGGTACTGTAAGCTTGGATGTGCAGGTGGTATAATGGATTTATGACTCGGAAATGTTAACCGAAGAGCCGAGTCCGAATTCCACTTGGGTTC
Organism: Acanthosepion pharaonis; assembly: GCA_903632075.3. NCBI lineage: Eukaryota > Metazoa > Mollusca > Cephalopoda > Sepiida > Sepiidae > Acanthosepion > Acanthosepion pharaonis. The sequence goes on from CAHIKZ030002457.1 coordinate 636,420, forward strand.
GTTATATTCAGTTACGCGCAAATATCATTGGAAAAAAGTATGACTATACATCTCCCGGCTATGGGTCAGTTAGTAGAACTTGTATCACTAAACCGTTATTATCCCCCAAAAAAAAAATAAAATTGCATGAAATAACCAACAGAGATTGATAGGCGGTTAAACAAAAACAACCAACCATGTATTTATGTGCCGTCTTCGGGAATTAATTCAAGTGATACCGACAGAATCAGGTCATTATATCGATACTGTGAACATATTGAACATAATTTACTATAGAAATGCCTTTATAATTACAATGAGGGGCCTGGGCTTTTTAAAATCATTTCATCTCAGGGAAGGCGATAAAGCCACTAAGACGCAAGTGATTACCGAGAGTAAAAGAAACTGAGTAAACGTCATTGAGTAACAAAGGACAATAAAAGGATAAATGATGATAATTAACGTTTCATTTAATTATTTGAAAATCGGGTTATAATTAATGCAATTGTTAGCAAAAGTAACATCGCAACATGCAAATTAAAAATTGGAGACATCAAAATTCAGTAAGTGCAATAATTTAAATACCTGGGAGTTTTTTGGGTTTTTTTTTTTTTAAATCCGAAGAAGCATTGGGATAGCGTAATGCCTTCCAAAAGCTAAGTAAATTATGAAGAAACAGGAAAACTTCATTACAAACGAAGAAAAGAATACTTGACTGTCATGTAATATCGATCCTCATATACGATAGGGAATGCTGGTCAATCTACTCACAGATGAAGTGGGGACAGGAAGCAACAGAAATGTTGTTCTACAGAAGGATGCTGAGAATACCTAAGACTGAACAAATGTGTAACGATGAGGTTTTAGATGAAATGGAAACAAAAAGGACACTTATACCTAGAACCAGGAACAACAGTTGAAATTTCTGTAGCACATAATGGGGAAAGAGGGTTTGGGGAATTCGACACTCCCAGGACATATTGAAGGCAAGAGCGATAGAGGAAACAATGCACAGCCTGCCTAACGAGCTTGTGTAATTAATTGAATTACAAGAACAAGTATTTACTAAGAGCTACAAAGGACAGGAAGTTGTGGAGAAACATGATTGTCCACATTACGAAGAAGAAGAAGATTGACTGAATAGGACTATTATTTCTATAATAATTCCGGCAAAGATTAACTTATTAAGAAATCAAGTTCGTCAAGCATAAAATACGTCTTTTAAAGAAAAAAAAAAGGAATATAATTCATAGTAAATTTTAATGTATTCAGATTGACGTCCTCAGTCTATTTTTACTCCCATTATGAACAAAGCGGCAATATTAAGTCAGTATTTATTATATAGAGATGTCTTCAAGATATATCTTATTACCTCCACGATGACGTCCGTATTCTGTCATGTAGATTAAATTGTTTCAAGGCTGCATTAAAAATAAAATGGTCTTTCCCCAATTTTCTCCTCGACTGATACTTTTTAGTTTTATTCCTCGTCGTCATTGTTTCTGCGTTCCATATCTTTTTTTTTGTTTTTGTTAGTTGCCTGTTTCTTTTTTTTTATTTTCTTTTGCCTATTTTTTTCGTCAGATTATATTGTTTCGTAATTAATATCACAATCTTAAAGAATAAATAAAACTCGTTTAAATGTAACAAAATGTAAATTCTTCAAGAACATAAACAAAAATGACAAAATCATATAAGAATTAGTTCTTTTGTTCTTTGTAGAAAGAAGGAAAAAAAAACAACAAATCTTGGTTCTTCTTCATCTTCTTCTTTTTCTTCTTCTTCTTCTTCTTCGTCGTCTTCTTCTTCTTCTTCTTCTTCTTCTTCTTCTTACCGTGTCACTTCAGAGCATGAGCAATTATGACTCTCCACAATTTCCTTTCCCTTGTAACTTTTAGTAAAGTTTGTCTTTCTATCTCTCCTAAACCCTGTTCTGCCATCCATTTACACAAGCTCTTTAGATAGTTTACTCACTGCCTTCTTCTGTCCCTTTGATTTCAATACGTTCCGTGAGTGTCACATTTTCCAGGCCCTCTTTCCTCATTACGGGTTCTAGAAATTTTAACCGTCTCTTTATGATGTATAACTGTCTTTTTTTTTGTTTCCATTTTTTCTAAAACTTTGTCGATGTTCAGTCCATGGTATTCTCAGCATCCTCGTGTAGAACAACATTTTGTTGTTTCAAGTCTCTTCATCAACTGTGATAAGATTGTCCAGCATTCACTTTATATAGAAGAGCTGATATCATATAACATCTCATTTCTGTTTTCTTTGTTTTAACGAAATTTTCCTGTTTCTTAATTCTATGCTTAGTGTTGGAAGGCATGTTCCAAAATATATAAGTTTTTGTACTTGTTAGATTTTGGTATCTCCCATTCATCATTTTCCTGAGTGGCCAAAAGAAAACGTAACAGAAGAAAAAACTAACACCCACTAAAGCAAAAACCAAGAAATAAAAACGATAAAATTAAATATATACTAAGAAAAAATAAGACCAAAAGACAGACCACTCTATAAAGAGTAACAAACAGTGCTCAATGCCTATGCTACCAAGACAGAACAGTTACGCTTAAGTCACGACTTAGAGAATGACAAAATTCGAACCGTTACTTTAGTTTCATATTTCATACTACCACGGTCGTCAGGTGTCAGTGTGAAACTTAAGTAACAGTTCAAAATTTTGTCACCTTGTTAATATTTCGTTATACAGTGTATACGTATTAAATGAAGGCCATTGTAGTAAAATATAGGAACTTATGAAACACGGAGAAATAGATAAAATCAAATATAAATTAACTAATGTAAAATTCAATCATTATCATTATCATTGTTTATGTGGCATATCTCTTCAGGCTGTTGGTGATCATAGCTCTCCACTAATTCCTGTACCTTTTATCTCTCAGCAACATGTGACTCTCTACAATATCTTCTTGTTCCTTTTTGGCTATCCATTTACATATATGTTATTTCCTTCTGTTCTTTCTTCCCTCAATATATCCCGTGAGTATTAAGTTTTTCAATCCCTCTTTCCTCATAATGTGCCCCAGAAATGTTAACTCTTTGTGATGTTAAGTATATTTTTCTAATTCCGATTTTAATTTAGAACTTCCTCTTTTCTCACATGTTCTGTTTATTGTAATCTCGGGCATCCATCTGTAGAACCGCATTTCTAGCGATTCGAGTCTTTTCTTCATCTAGAGGGAAATTGTCCATCACTCGTATATGTCATTCTATATATAGTCATCCACAGACAGTTTCGCTGTATCACAGCTCTTCAGTGTGGCTAGGCGTCCGATTGCTTCAAGCCGGGATCGAAACTCGGCCGATTTGGCATCAGTCAGAGATCCTACCTCTACGCCGACGGAGCACGGCAGAGAGAAAGGGAAATGTTAGCCTTTTTTTTCTATACGAATGACGCCAGTGGCTAAGATAACTCAATCCGTACTTGTAGAGTAATGCATTCATAGCAGCAGCAGCAACCACTGTTTTTATTAAATTTACCCTTTTCTCTCTCTCTCTCTAGAGAGAGAGAGAGAGATAGGGAGAGAGAGAGAGAGAGTAAATGGCTTGCCATCGTATCATAGGATGCCCGTTTACTAAGT
>CAHIKZ030002457.1:642500-667500 GCA_903632075.3 Acanthosepion pharaonis
AAAAGCTTATGATACATCTCTTGTTACTCGTTTTCAAAGGAGTGCTACTATCTTGGAGAGATACTCATCTGTTATCAGCTAAGAATAATCCTAACCGTAAATATTTGCGGTTTCTAAACATTTGGTTCAGAGATGATACTACGCAGAATATCCACTACATTTCTACCTCCTAACCGGAAGAAAGAAATCTAAGATTAACTCAGTGAAGTAATACAAATTAATAAGAATGCTAGGAACTTTGAAGGAAAATCGAAACAAAAACGACACTTGTATTCAGAATCAGAAAGAGAAAGCTGAATTTTCTTGGACATAAACAAAGTGGGGGTGTTGTGGAATTCGAAACTAACAGGATATATCTTAGGCAAATAGGACTGGCCGATAAAAAGAGCCACATACCTGGTGAGCTTTTGTGAAAGGGTAGTGGAACAGGGGTAAAGGAATAGTAAAGAAAAAAATATTACTAAGAGGTACAAATAACAGGATGTTGTGGAGAAGCATGATCGCGCCCACGCCCTGGAGGAGCACGGCACATATACGAAGTTGTCAAATTTTGGAATATCTGAAAGTGTCGCTTTCAAAAAAAGCATAAAACAATTCTTGATAAAAGCAAGTACTATATTGTTTGCAATAAAAGTTAGGCTGGTTGGTTTTACGATATGTCAATAACTATTAGGTTATTTATGGTCAGCTCACTACACAGATGTAATGGTCACTCAATGGTCAGTCAATTAATGTATATATATATAAATGCTATTAATTTATATATATATATACATACACATACATATATATATATATATATATATATATATATATATATATATATATATATATATATATATGTGTGTGTGTGTGTGTGTGTGTGTATGTATATGTATATACAGGTGAAAATCTGTGGGCAAGTAATCCAAGTGAATCCTAATAACAAAATATTAAAACTGATCCACAGAAGAGAGCTCAATATATTTATTATAGAGAATATAAATGAATTACATGAAAATGAAACTCCATTGTACCCCATTTATATGGCCATTTCGCTCTTCGAGAGATTTCTCTCTTAGAGAAATTCCCTGGAACATGTCAATACTAAAACTTTTGGTAAAAAAATGAATCGTAACGTTGTTTCTTTTTTTTGAATTGTAAATTTTAAAAAAATAAGAAGAAAGAGGGGGAAAAAAGAGGAAAAAACCGCAACTAAAGGAAAAGGCATTTAAGAGGGAGATAGAGATAAAAAAAAAGTAGTGAGGCGGGGAACAGGAAGACAGATACATATACAAATGCTGGAAGACCTTACGTCTGGCAACAGGACTCTGCACCATGCTACACAAGTAGGAGAACCCAGTCATGGCAGTCAGACAATTTCTGCGAACACAACGCCCATTACATTTGGCCACCTAACTCCACAGACTGCAACCCTTCTCATTACTATGTGTGGGGTGCAGAACTCATTGTAACACCAAAGAGGAACTGAAGACGAGGATTATGACAACATTCAACAACTTAAACAAGAAGATCGTCCAGAAGAGTTACAGGAGATTTCGAAGTCGTCTGGAGGCCCTGGTTTAAGTCAATGGCGATTTTGTTATATTTACTCTTTAGTATTTCAAGATATGTGTAATTTCTGTAAATATATATGTTAAAATCAGATGTCAGTATTATTCAATTTTTGCATATTTTAGACGACAATTTATCCATCATCCCTTGTATATATGGTGTCCCTACAACTCTAATGGCTTACACGACAAATATATATATATATATATATATATATATATATATATATATATATATATGATGGGGTGGCAGTGTTTTGAATTAAAATTGTAACTTGAATCATTTACAATCATATATTTGCACAGGTGATTTGCAGGTGGTGTAATGGATAATGGCTCAGAATTGTTAACCGGCGAGTCGAGTTCCAATTCTTGTTGGGTTCATTATATTCACTTAAGCGCAAATATCCTTGGGAAAGGTATGGATCTATATAGTGTCCCCCAGTTATGGATTAATTAGTAAGACTTGTATCACTAAACCATTATCTAAAATGAAAAGTTCTTACAATCTAAAAATATTTTCTGGCTTTAAATAACCTGAAACCAATCAATCAATCAATCAATCAATCAATATATATTGCTATCTGTATTCATAATGAGGCATGATTGCGAAACTAGGGTGTTTATGTATAAGAATTGTACAGGTAATCAAATCATCCGGGTATGAGACTCATGTTTATTTTGGGGAAGATTTTTAGAAAAACAAAAAAATCACGCATTATATGACGAGAAATATGGCCAGTAAGTTATGTGCCATGCGTGATACACGCTTAGGCGATCATGTATCTTTCGATACGTGACTGACGAGGTTGAGATTTCTTTCTGCGGTAGACTAGTTGTCATCCAAGGCTGTAGAACCCTGTCTGTCCTGTTACTTACCCATAGCTAGGGCGAGAAGAAGGGGATTTATACCTTTCTCAAAATGGAATTCAAACTCAGCTCTCTGATTCCTCAATCCGAGCCGCTATCCATTACTCCACCATGCCTCTTCCGATAAATATGGCAGATATATCGCTATTTTCAAACAGAAGATTCAATGAGGTCAGAGTTGGTTGTTATTTTTAAATACAAGAGATAAAAAAAATAAATGAGAGACAGGACAAAACAATGTTTAGCATTTCAGACAAACACGAAGCCTTTTTGAAATCTGAATTTATATAAAATCGTCTTTAAATATTGATATACTTAAGGCCTATTTAATCGAAATACAAAATTAGCATACTTGCAAGGCAGATTATTCTAAAATGGTTTTACATGTTCAAACGTAAAATTTATTCGTTCTCTTCTTTGGTGGGAAATCTGACCAGCCTCCGTTCAAACCTGAATTAAATCTTTTATTGGAGTGTTTTTATGAATACTTTAATTATTCTCTATTCAAAAGTAGACATGTTGAATATGATATGTGAGTGAAATCTTTTACTTCTTCAGTCAGTGCAGACTGACCACGTTTTCCATACGATCGTGAGCACGTCGACAAACCGTCTCACTGAGGGGGTGGGGGGAATCTTGTTCTTTGTTGTTTTGATTATCTAGCTGCGTCCTCGAGGTAGTGAGTGAGGAGTCATTTTGAATTATTTCGCCCCAAGCAAGACAATAATGTCACTAGGATGACAGGGGTTACAGGAAGGGAAAGAGAATGAGAAGACTTTAATGAGAAGTAAGGACAATAAAAGAACGGGTTTCAGGATAACAGAAGATGGAGATTGGCGTAGCATTTAAATCTTTTAAGGTGGCAGGGAAGCAAGAAATCGGAAGAGAGTTCCACAGGCAAGAAGTGCGAGAACAGAAACTATTAGAATATAAATTATGGTCACATCTAGCTATTTCAACAGTAAAACAATGAGACCTAATCGCCAATCTAGTATTACGCTTAAATTCATGCAGTCGAGGTACGAAGGAGGAGGATACTTCCATGAAAATATTTATAGAAAAAACATAGGGAAGACACGTCACGCCGGTGAGAAAGTGACTGAAGACGAGTTGCCAGGTCAAGACCGATAACATTACAGACTCTTTAAATCTTGTCGAGAATATTGAGATAAATAGTTGGAGCACCAGACCAGGTATAGAAGCAATATTCGGTGTATGGACGATAGGTTTATATATGTGCAAGATGGATTCTGAGGAGAAAAATGGTCTAGCATGACACAGTGAACTAACTTTCCTAACAGAAGACATAGCAATTGATTCAATATAATATTTCCATTTCATATCAGTGGAAAACGTGAGACTAAAAAGGTCAGCATCAGCCATGCTGATGGAGGGCAAAAATAGTTCTTTATGGTGATGAAGGGATAGCAGTTTTGTATTGAATGCGTTAAAATTTATAAGCTATTTCTTGTCCCATTTAGCAACTGATTGGAGATAATTTTCAAAAGCATCGGACTTACAATCAAAAACATGTAAATAGTTCTGTCATCAGCATAAATACCTAGTCGGGAACTGATGACGTCAGGAACGAAGATAAGATACAACGTAAATCTAAGGATAGAGCCCTGGGCACGGCGCATTAATGTGAAACAATCGAGAAGCATGGCCGTTCAACCTGACCTTCATGACCCTATTTATTGAGAATGATTGGCTTGTCAAATATTCGGCCAGAGACACCATAACCCTTAGTCTTGTGGAAAAGGCCAACCTGCTGAACCGTGTTAAACGCCTTCGAGATTTCAAAATACGGGGGAAAATTTAACCTAGCCGACCTTGTTTCTTGTTAGAAATACACAAACAGATATTAATGCTACTCCTCTGGGTTGGGGTTGTGTGGGCGGCGTAAAGGATAGCGGCGCGAAATGCGAAATCAGAGAAACGTGTTTGTGTTCTAGACAAATGCATCAATCCATGAATCCTAGCTATGGATTAAATAGCAAGGTACACTGGACTCTCCAGCCTTGGTTGGTAACCAGTCTAGGAGAAGGACGGCTCTGAATTCAAAACCGTATGTCGCCCTGGCGAAGTACACACTATTCAGTTAATGAAAAGATTGTGGAGTTTAAAATGACTACGATTCAGTAGTTATTTTATGATCATTTCGCTCCAAGTAAGGCAATTAAGCCACTACGACGCAAGGGGGTGGGGGAGTTACTGATTGTTATAGAATATGAGAAAAATAATATTAAGGAGAGAGAAAACAATAAAAGAACAAGAATTAAGAAGACAACAAAGATTGACATTGCATTTAAAGTTTTGAAGATCAAAGTTAACTGGAAAGCAAGAAGCGGGGAAAAGAGTTCCACAAGCAATAAGTGCGAGAAGATATACTGTTAGCATAGAAGTTACGATTAGATCTATCCATTTCCACTGTAAAATCATGAGACCTTGCCACCAATCAAGCACTGCCCTTAAATTCCCAAAGTTTAGGTACCATAGAGGAAAATCCAATTAGCATGAAAATATTTCTAGAAAAAGCACACGGAATCTACGTTACGGATGTAGGAAAGTGACTGAAGCCGAGATGCCAGGTCAGGACAAATAACATTGCAGATTCTTTTCATTTTATCAAGAATCTCTGACTATAAAGCAGGAGCACCAGACCATCTGTGGCACCATTATTCAAAGCAAAGATGAATGGCAGATTTATAAATATAAAAGACAGATTCTGGTGAGAAAAAATGTCTAACACGACACAATGAAACAACCTTTTTAGCAGCAGACCTATTAATTGATTCAATATACCCTAAGCAATCTGCTGTTTCAATTTTGTCACTTTAGACCATGCAAGTCATCATATCAGAACTAACAGGCCCTTGGGAAAAACACGTGGACGAAGCCCACGAAAGGAAACTTAGGAAATATTTACATATTGTAGAGGAATGCAAAAGGCGTAATTGTTGAGTTCAGTTCGAACCGACTGAAATCGGATGCAGTGATTTTGCTGGGCGGTCACTATGTAAGGTGTTTTCAAAATTAGGTGTAACAGGTTTGGAAAGGAACATAACCATTCGCTCAATAACAAACGTAGCAGAAGAAGACTCAAGATTGTTATGGCTTAAAAGATCAAGTGAATGGAAGTCTCAAACCTTTTTTTAAAAAAAAGAGGATGCATTTTGCTTTTGAAACCAAATTAATCGTTCATTCGCCAGTAATTAACTATCGCCTGAGGAGACGCATTTTTATGCGTTGAAACACGACTACAATTGTGTAGCGATTTTTGTTGTAATATCTTTATATATATATATATATATATATATATATATATATATATATCGAGAGAGAGGGAGATTTATAGAAAAGTAATTATACGCCGTGGAAAGTATCGTGTTTGCATAATTAAGGAGATCAATGCGACTGCGACATTTGAAAGAAGACAATGGTTACAATTTATGACGCAGTAGAATTGCTTGGTGTGTTTATTTTGTCCGTTGCACTGGATACCAAGATTAAATTAAAAAGTACAATGACGTCATTGACCACGTGGCGTGCTGTTTGCTTGTGCAACTGATCAGGAAACGGTGATTTACCAATGATCGTCAACTCCCTTAATTTCTTTGTTTAATGCATAAGCAAATAAAAGCATATTAGATAATTGCACCAACTATCAGTGTAAAATATATATCGTTTCTAGGAGGCATTCTACTCCATTTTATTAATCTATAAAGAAACAATCACTATATTTATCTTAAGCTTCATGGTCCTTTATCATTTATAAAGATCGATTGCTTTACTCAAAGCAGTTAGAGGATTGAGCCTGAATTTGCAGCTTTGTATATGACGACATCCACACAAGTTGTGGGTCTCCACAATTTCCTTTCCGTTATAATTCTTATTAAAGTGTACCTTTTTGCAATATTTCCTGGTCCTTTTTCTGCCAAACATTTAAAGAAGCTTGTTGGATAGGATATGCACTGCTCTGCTCAGGTTTTCTTGGTTTTAATATGTCCTTTGAGTGTCAAATTATCCAAGTCCTTGTTTTTTCATTATATACCCTAGAAATTTCAAATGTTTCCTTCTGATGATAAGTATGTCGTTTCCATTTTCTCTAAAACCTCGTCGTTGCTCACACGTTCGATCCACGGTATGTTCAGCATCCTTTTGTAGAAGCACATTTCTTTTGCCACAAGTCTCTTTGTCGTCTGTGATGAGATTGTTCAGAATTCACTGCCATATATGGCAGGACTGATATTACATAACAGTTCAGCACTCTATCGTTTGTTTCTAACGAAATTTTAAATCTTTCCCATCGCAGAAAATCTCAGATGCAATAATAAAGAAGCATAGTAGTCTTTTTCACTGTTCCATATCACACAAAAGAGCTACTCAAAGTATATGACTGAGTTTGTTGAAAGTAGATAACGATTGATTCGGCTTGAAGAGCTGAAGCATCCTCTCGGGAGGCTGTTCCACAAAGTAGCTGTTCTTGGGAAGAAGATGTTAGGATAGAAATTCCTACTTACCGAATAGGATGAGGATGATACGATACTGTATATTTAGCATAGCAAGTAAATGTCTGAACTTCTGGAACTAAGCTCGCAAGAGCATTTTCCATGGAAACAGTGATAGAGTAGCAAAGGCTTGCGATGTTTTCTCTTTGGGGAAAAGAGATTGTATTGAATAATATGTGCAAAGGAGTTGTCACTTGAAAATAACATAAAATATCGACGACGAACTTCTCCAAAGCGATTTCTTTCGCGAAAATTAAACGAAAAATTATCCTGTTGTTCATCATCTTCATTTATATGCCATGTTGCTTCAGCAGGTGGACAATCATGACTCTCCACAGCTTCTTGTACTTGCTCCGCTATCCAAACAAACACATTCTGTAAGCTGTTCGCGGTTTCTCTCTAAAACTACTTCACTCAATACGTCATGTGGGTATTAAATTTTCCAAGCCGCCCTTTCCGGTTTCTTGCTTTCCAGTCAAAAATTTAAATGCAATATGAAGCTTCGCCTTCTGTCTTCTTAATTTTTGTTCTTTCATTGTTCTCACTCTTCAATAATGTTTTTAACACTCAGTAACCCCCCCTGCGTGTTAGTGGTTTTGTTGCCTTGCTTGTGGTGAAATGAAAAACGAAATTATTATTCATAACTTAGACAACTTTCAGAAAAAATAAAGAATCTTTTGGAGAAATAATTTTGTAGTATTCTTTAGACTTTTCTTAGGTCGCAACACTCGTCAGAATCGAAATGACTTGTAAATTTGAATTCCTCCAAAACAAAACTGATTTAATTTAACCACCATACCGAAACATTTCTGCGCGCCATCAACATGGCTGGCGCTAAATTCCAGCAGGGAAACACACTGCGCCTTCTTGGCCTCACGTTTTTCACTAACTTGAAACTTCCGCAAGGAATGTTGGGTCATCCGAAAATTTTTTTCTCGTCAGAATCCATCGTGCATATTTCTAAATCTACCATTCGTCCATGCATTGAATCTTGCTGCCATATTTAGTCTGGTGCTCCTGCTGTACATCTTGAGATTCTTGACAACTTGTTCTGACGAACTTTTCTCCCTGGTGCCTCGACCACATGAATTTAAGCGGGCTACTAGATTGGCATCTAGGTCCCACCCGTTTTACTGTTGAACTCACTTGATGCAACCGCCACTTCTACCAAAAGAGTTTCTTTTCTCTCATTTCCCACCTTTGGGACTCCCTTCCGTTTACTTGCTTTACTAGAATCTTCAAAAATTTTAATGCAAAGTCACTCGCTATATTCTGTCTTCTTGAATCCACTTAATCTTTTGTTCTTTCCTCAATCCTCCCTATTCTCAATCCTCCCTATTCTCAATCTTCTCTTTCACTCCTTGCACCATCATATGTACTAGTGGCATTATCATCTTCCTTGGGGTGAATTGATTAAAAGAATGTGTTAAATTGATTTTGGATCTTTTCTATTTGTTGGATTTTTTTTAGTAGGTTTTGATCCTGAACGATTAGAACCAATCCTTCATTATTTCGCTTCCGCACGGCATATGATTTTCGTTGCTGGTAAGATGTTATTTTTCAGATCATTTTTTGAAACTTCTGAAAAGAAGTAGGTCATTTGTTCGTTTTATCGACAGACTGTAATTAACACTTCTTGAAGTAACCTTGCAATTCCGAGCAGGTTTACATTACTTGTTAACTATCTGGTATTATTATTATTATTATTATTATTATTATTTGTGTATGTTATATTTCCTGCTTTGTATTCTGTTGAGCCAAGTCCAAACTATGGTCCTTGTATATTGATGCCCTCATGTGTTACATTTTTTAAATTTCCACTTGAAGATAACTCTCCTACGGTTGCCCTTTTTACTCATAGACACTGTAAGGGACTTAATAATTATGCATTTAAAATTGCTATAAAGTCGTTCGTAATGTGTGAGCTGTACTTGTGAGTAAAATATTTGTATATCTTTAAGGCATTGACTACCAGGAATCCCTTCAATAAGGCTATCAGAAACGTTTCCAATCAAACCGAGGGCTCCAACTACAGCTGGAATCATTGTTATTCTCATGTGTCACATTTTTTAGACATCCACTTTAAGATCCTTGTATTTTGATAGTTTCTTTTTTTTAAAAATCTTCAAAGATACATTACAATCTGCAAGGACTGCCATATCAATAAGAAATCACATTCCGTTCTTGTGATCTTTGATCACGATGTCTGGGCGATTAGCTTTGATTGTTCTGTGTGTGAGTATTGTAAAGTCTCATAAAATTGTTACAGGTCCTGTCTCTGTAACAGGGTCTGAGTGATGTTCATACCAGTTTCTTGTAGTTTCTTTCTCGTAAAAGTTGCATACTTTCCAGTGCAGATATTGGCCCACTCTGTTATTATTATTATTATTATTTGTGTATGTTATGTTTCCCGCTTTGTATCCAATAGAGCCGGGTCCAAACTATGTTCCTTAGACCCTATAAGAGAATTGTCATTTAATTGCAATTTTCTTAGTACATGGGATATTCTTAGTAGGGCTATCTTCTGGGCAACTTGTAAGTTGGTTTTATCTGGGACACTGTTCGTAAAATTGCCCATTCTTTTTCTCACAAGGCCCAGAGAACCGATTACTATTGGTACAGTCTCAGGCTTCATTTCCTACATCCTGTTATTCTCGATCTCCAGGCCCTTGTATTTGGACAATTTCTCGATAATTTCCATGGAAGTATTTCTCTCAGGTGGTACTGCAATGTCAATAAGCATACACTTCCTGAATTTCCTGTCTTTTATGACAATATCAAATCTGTTGGTTCTGTATTTCCCTGTCACTGTGAATTGAAATGTCCTAGAAGATAGTTATATCGTTATTTTCGGTAGCTGTGTCTGGTTGATGATCATCTCATCTCTTAGTGGTTTCGATTTTGTGCTTCTTGCATATCTTCCAGTGCATATATGTTGCTGCCTTGTTATGCCAGTGGGTATATTCAGTCTTTGCTGGTTTCGGACATCCTGCCAGAATATGGTTGACAGTTTCATCATATTTTCCGTAGATCCTGCATTTCGGGTTAGTTCCATCCTTGATTATGTGCAAGTGGTAGGATCTGGCTGCGGGCCTCTGGTCCTGAGCTGCAATAATTAGCCATTCTGTCTCAGCTTTTAACCCGGTCCTCCTTAGCCTCTGATGTGTTTTCTGTTGGTCCATATCTGCTTCTTTCATCTTTTTATGCATCATTTGCCATGCAATGCCTTGACCTCCCAATTTTTTTTTTTTTGTAATTTCATTTGGCCAAGTTGTTTTGCTTTCTGTTTTACTCGTTTGGCATAGATGGTATTCGCTTCGTTTTTTTTTGTTGGTAGGGTTTTAGGTATATTAAACTGTTTCTTGAAGAGTGCAGCTTTTTTTGTTGTTGGAGTGGATTTCGTGTTACTATTACTATTATTGTTGTTATTATTATTGCTGTTGTTGTTGTTTTTTTGTTGTTGTTTTTTTCGTTACACCATGCCATTACTTCATGAATAGTGAACTATTGAGTTTTGATCGGGAGTAAAGATGGAAAAGAAAACAAAAACTGTTTGGTTTCGGTGAGAAAAAGAAAGTAACAAATAACGAAAATAGAGACAGAGGAGGTGATGACGCGTTTACCGTCAACTTCAGTGAAATGGCAACACTTGTTAATTCTTTTCTTTTGTATCCTCTTACTTCTTGGAATAATGGCCTGTATTCATATTCATGATTGTTAGTTTAATATTTTGTTAAAGATTTAAGCTCAAATATTTAACCATGCAATAGTAGAATTTCCGCGCTTATTTTTAGTCGCGGTATTCGCAAGGTGCTTATTCATCATTAAATTAAGAATTATGATTCACTAGAAAATTCAAATAAAAAAAGCTATAGCATTTTTACGGGTACTGTTCGTTGCCGTCATTTTCATAATCATGGAAGTTTAAATGATTCTTTAAGAATATGTAAAATTACTTAACATTTTGCCGTATTTTCATGCGGAAGTACGCGCCCCTAATTAACTGAGGCGGGACACGTTTTTGTCCTGTATTTTCAGAATTTTTATTCTTTTTAAAAATTTACGCATCTATTTTACTTTTCTTTTTAAAAGTCTTCATTTAATAAACAGGGACGCAGTTTCTGTTTCACTCTGTGATTCTAATTGAAATTTCATTTATCACTGAGCGTATAAAATCCTTGAAAATATAATAATCTGTTGCATATGAATTCCTTTGGCACAAATATAACAAACTGATTTAATTCAGCTTTCTTTATCAGTTCGTGTATTCCTGGTTGAGAACCAATCCTAAAGAGACTCTATGAACCCCAAATGACCGCACCCCCGTCACATATTTTCTAGTTAGGGAGTTGGCAATCCTAGATACAAGTTATCTTTTTACAATTCCGATGTTTCTGTTAACACACGCATTTTGTTTTGTAGACACTGAATACAAAGCAAAACACACACACACACACACATACACACACACACACACACACACACACAAAAAAAAGAAGTATAAGACTGGACACATAATCAGAACCAAAGAACAGAATGACGACAAAATAGAAGACATCGAGGTCAAGGAAAAAGAGAAGGACAATAGATAAAGAGGGGTGGGGTTTTGTAAGAAAGAGAGCTTTGACGGAAATCACGTCAACTGTTATTTATTATTCAGGCGACAGTGAAAAGCAAAACTATAGATTCTAAAAATGCTTCCGTAATACCGACATTGTCCATCTCTCATTGTTATCTTCATTGCATTTCAAGGAGACTAAAAATAGACCAAACAGAAATATCTCACTGTAGAAGAAGATTAAGAAGAAAAAAGAAAGAAAAAAAGAAAGAAAGAAAAAAAGGAAGGAAAGAAAGAAAGAAAGAAGAAGAAAGAAAGAAAAAGAAGAAAGGATGAAAGAAAGAGGAAGAAGAAAGAAAGAAAGAAAGAAAGAAAGAAAGAAAAGAAAAGAAGAAAGAAAGGAATGAAATAAAGAAGAAGAAGAAGAAAGGAAGAAAGAAAGGAATGAAAGAAAGAAGAAGAAGAAGAAAGAAAGGAAAGAAAGAAAGAAAGGAAGAAAGAAAGGAATGAAAGAAAGAAGAAGAAGAAAGAAAGAAAGAAGAAGAAGAAGAAGAAGAAGATGAAAGAAAGAAAAAGAAGAAAGGAATGAAAGAAAGAAGAAAAAGAAAGAAAGAAAGAAAGAAGAAGACGAAGAAAGAAAGAAAGAAAGAAGAAGAAGAAGAAGAAGAAGAAGAAGACATGGCCAACTCGAGGAAATGAACTGATTTAAGGGTTTTGTTTGCCTTTAAACCTTTTAAACGGATCGAATGGAGACGGATGTAGAGGGAAGCCCGGTATAATTTAACACCATTATTGATATTTATTGTATTAAAAATACAATTATGTCACAAGGCTGAAAAGGGGGAAAGGGCTTGAGGCTGGTCTTCACTATCTTGTACCTAGGTAATCCGATTCACGGCCCATTTACTCGTTACAATTTGCGCATTCAGCACAAAAACCCGTCCGCCACCAATCAATCCTCCATACACCATAATACCGCATGCTCTCAGGGGGACCTACAAAACGCACCCCGAGATTTAAAAATTTAATGATAATAAATATTTCATAGATAAAAATCTAATATTTGACAATGAGAGGTGGGGATAAGACCCAAACCAAACTAAATATCAAACAAGGCAAATATATATATATATATATATATATATATATATATATATATATATATATATATATATATATATAACTAAATTAACAACATTATTATTTGTGATATCCGCTTCCTCTCCGAAAAAAAAAATGGCGACTTGTAATAGCCTGAAATACAATGTCGTCACTGACAGAGAGAAAACACGGAATTTTTACGTCATAATCTTAAAAGCGAAAAGTTACATTTCTCTTGGGAATTGAAATTACTAATATTATTATTGTTATTTTTACTAGAAAGACCCATGAAAATTTCATGGTTTTCCTATTTGAATTTTTTGATAAATCTTAATTCTTAAGTTAATGATTGAATGAGCTCATAGTAACAATAAAATATCGGTAGAAACTTCCCTATCTCATCGTTAAATATTTGAGATAGAAAACTCTAACAAAATATTGCAATAACAATCATAAAAATGAATGTTAGTCGTTATTTTAAGAAGTGGATACAAATAAAAAACATAAAATTTTAACGTTTTTCATTTCACTGAAACAGACGTTAAAAACGTCTTCCTTTCTTTCTTTTGTTCTTTCTTTCATTTTCTCATTGAAACCAAGTAGCGTCTCTGACGTATCTTTTGTTTTACCACGAAATCAAGACAGAATAGTCTATTATTTATTAAGTATTAGCAGCAGACAATAATCACTTCTTTCTTTCTTTCTTTCTTTCTTTCTTTAACTGAAACCTAGTAGTCTTTTCCTCTCTTCCATACGATCAAAACAGAATTGTCCATATAATTTCATCCCAAGTAAGGCAATAAATCCACTAAGATGTAAGAGGTTACTGAGTGCGATAGAATGAGAGAACAATAAAAGAACAGGAGTTAAGAGGACCGAAGATAGCAATACCTAATTTATTTTGAGAGAATTAATGATAAAGAATTTGTTTTTGTAATAGATCATCAAAGCTACGATTCAGCTAAACCATACTGTACTGTTAAAGATGCCTTACATGCATTATAAATAAAGTCAATATAAGTCGATAAACAATCCTATAAAACGCCATAAAATCATAATGTCCCGACTGACCCTATTAAAACAGTTTTAACTGCGTCTTTTCGGTTAAACGAACATTTCAACCTCGACTCTCCGCTGTCATACTGTTAATCACAATGAATCGTAAAACGATAAGCAATAATTGTTAAGTGGTGGAAAAAGTGGTTACTTCGTAGACAAATGCAATCTTAAACAGTGTCCGCACTTACTTCTTTTTCAAATAAATCGATTTATTATGAGGTTTGTGAATTGATTAAAAATATGGCAACGCGGGGTCAATAATTGCTCGCCAGAATCTATTTTACATTTATAAGTCTACCATTCATCAATGCAATGAATATTGCTTCCACATCTGGCCTGCTATGTATTTAAAGATTCTCGATAAAATACAAAGAATATGCAATATTATTGGTCCTGACCTGGCATCTCGGCTTCAGATACTTTCCCACCGCAGTAAAGTAGCTTCCCTTGTGCTTTTTCTATTTTCATGGTAATTCTTCCGATGAACTTTCCCCTACTGTATCTAGACTTTATGAATTTAAGCGTAGTGCTGGACGATGAAGCAACAGAAATGTGGTTCTACAGAAAGATGTTGAGAATACCATGGACCGAACATGAGAGCAACAAAGAGTTTTTAGTGAAAATGAATAGGAAACTTATACTTAACACCAGAAAGAGGCAGATACTGAACTGTTACGTGATATCTGTCGCCCTATATGACAGCAAATGCTGAACAATCTTCTCAAAGATGAAGAAGAGACTTGAAGCAACAGAAATATGGTTCTACAAAAGGATGCTGAGGATACCGTTGACCGAACATGTAGAAAATGGAAACAAAAAGGAAACTAATACTTAACATCAGTAAGAGACAGGTGAGGTTTCTGAGGCGCATAATGAGAAAGGAGGGTTTGGAAAATTTGATACTCACAGGACAGGTAGAGGCTAAGGAGAGTAAACAACGCGTGACATAGTTGATGAGTTTGAGTAAATGAATGGCGGAACAGGTCTTGGAAGAAATAGCAGAAGGACAAGGTCTATCAAGAGCTAAAAGGGACAGGACGTTGTGGAAAGCCATGTTCGCCTACGTCCCGAATGGACACGGCACATAAAGAAGAAGACTGGGTCTAATCATTTTACAGTTGAAGTGGCTAGATATAACTGTTAGTTCTATGCTAGAAGTTTCTTCTTTCACGCTTCTCGCTTTTGGAACTCTCCTCCGGCTTCTTGCCTTCAGTCAGCTTTTGATCTTCAAAAAATTAAATGCTATGTCAATCGTTATCTTCAGTCTTCTTAATTCTTGTTATTTTGTTGTTCTCCTTCCTTAATAGTGTGTTTGTCATATTCTCTCACATTCAGTAACCTCTTGCATCTTAGTGGCTTTATTGTATTCCTTTGAGGTGAAATGGTTAAAAAAATATTAGAAATACGAATCGAGCACCGTTTGTTTTACAAGACTCTTTTACAAAATTTAAGACTTTCCTTGCGTTTCAGATCAAAATGTGACATTCATTCATGCAATTTTTCATCCAACACAAGGCTCAGCAGTCAGTCAAGGCAGAGGCTTATAAACAAAATGGTAATGATGAAGGCGGTGTGTGATATGAATAGAAGAAGAGATAATAGGAAGTGAATATTATGAGGATAAGAAAAAAACAATAACGATTGACCCTTGACTTGATGACAGAGCCGGCGCAAGGGTCTCCTATGCCCCTAACCTATGATACGGAGCCCTCACTCTCAATTTTCATAAAGTAGCATTTATATGAAATATAAATTTTATAATAACCAATGTACAATAATGAACAATATGCAATATAGATGAACAACTCAATGTACTCAATGTACTCAATGTCATAATAGATCATTCCATCTTAAATATATAAACAATGTTTTACGGCAATTTTTAACATCAACTTGAGATTTTATTTTTTGTTAAAAAGTTGAATAATTTGAACGCATTCAACATTATAGATAAAAACTAGTATGTATTTTATATAGTATTTTTGGCGACTTAGCACGAAGAAAACAAATTCATGGATTTGGACAAAAAGAAAAACAAAGACTCCAGAATAACGTCAAAATCCGCAATTTTTTTTCATCCTTTAATAGGCAATTGGGCTGAGTTTAATTTGTGACGTATAAAAATATAGGTGGAAAAAAGCAAATGTTGATTGGATAATGGTGGTCACCAATCACAGCCCGGGTTCCAATCAGGCTTGTCCCTCTCCGGTTGTGGGGTTCGCGTGCTTGTATGCACCGGACCTGCTTTAAGAATGTAGCATGTAGCACTCACGTGGACATTATTACATAATGTGACCATTCTAAGGAAAAGGCTGTGTGAGGGAAACTTTTTTCCCTAAAACATATTGCTGGTAATATTCCTTTACGAGACTGTATTGCTGATATATACGATATTTCCTTCAAAATTGAAGGAGAAATAATATTATAATCTCCGATAACAAAGAGCTTGTGTAAATAGATAAAAAAAACCCCCAAACAAACAAGGACTGGAATAGATAGTAAAGGAAATATATTGCATAGAGCTACAAAGGATGAGAAGTTGTGGAGCGTCATGATGAACCTACTTAAAGAGCTTGTGTAAATGGATGGCAGAGCAGGGGCTCGGAGGGATAGAAAGGGGAGAAATATTACTAGAGCTACGAAGGATAGTGAATTGTGGCGAGACATGATCAACATATTGGACGAGGTTGTGTAAATGGATAACAAAACAGGTTCTGGAATGGATAATAAAGGGATTTTTTTTTCATAGCGCTACAAAAAACAGGAAGTTATGGAGAACCATAATCGACAATGCGTGTCAGCGGAGCGATTTTTCTCTAAGCACTGCGATTGCTTTATATCCGCACATTTTGTGGGGACGTTTGTTAAACATTGTCAAATTCTTGTAAACAAACAAATCTCATATATAAATAGTATTCTCGAGAAAACAAAATGTATTAAATCAGACGATTTCAATCTATTTTACTGAATTTATGTGGCAAGAACTGTCCGGAAAATACAAAAAAAATTTTTTTCAAGATTATAATTTTGCGTAATTGGGGCTATTTATATTTCCTTAATCTCTTATTTTTTAAAAAAAAATATTTCACCCGAAGAAAAATCGGAGAAGCTACGGTGTTACTGAAAGTAAAAAAAAAACAAAAACAAAAAAAAGAGAAGACAATCCACTTCTGTAGCTCTTAATAAATTTTCTTTTTTTATCTCTCCTAAACCTTGTTCCACCATCCATTTTCTCGAGCTTGCTAGGCAGTTTATGTGTTCGTTTTCCTCTGTCCTTCTTGCCTTCAATCTGTCCTGTGAATATCAAATTTTCCAAGCCCTCTTTCCTCATTATGTACCCCAGAAATTTCAACTATCTCTTCGTGATGTTTAGCACAAGTGTTCTTTCTGTTTCCATTTTCTCTAAAACTTCCTATTTGCTCTGTCCATGGTATTCTCAACATTCTTCTGTAGAACCACATTTCTGTTGCTTCAAGTCTCTTTTTCAGGGAAGAGAAAGCCATATTGTTTGTTTGAAAGAAGACCCTTCGAAGTAAGATGATTAACCAATTCGGAGATGATTATAGCCTCTAGTACTATTTTTCAAATAATTTCACTCCAAGTATGGTAAAAAAAGACATTAAGATATTGAGTGTGAACGAATAAGAGAAAGAAAAAAAAAACATTATTAAGAAGAGAGAACAATAAAAGAACAGGAATCAAAAAGGCAGTAGATAACGATTAACATTGCATTTAAATTCATTGATCAAAGTTGACTGGAAAGCATGGAGCTGAAAGAGTGAAGCGAGAAGTGCGAGAATAGACACTTAGTATAGAATTTACGGTTACATCTAGCCATTTCAACTGTAAAAATGATGAGACCTTGTTGCCAATCTAGTACTGCGCTTAAATTCATAAAGTCTAAGTAACAAAGTGGTAAGTTCATCAGAAGTAGCCGTTTAATAGAAAGTTATTGAGTATATTACATTCGGAGAGTTGTTTCTAGGTTTACGAGTACAATCATAGATAGAGAGGAGTGTTGCAGTTTTTTGTGTATGTCTATGTACTAGTGAGCCAATCCAAATGACTTGAATCACTTTATAGTCCACCAACAGAAGGTTAACCAATCAGAATACGTAGAATATTCAATCCGTCGTGTATAAAGGCGGCCATTTTGTTTACCCTACCCGAATGTCTAGTTCCAGCTTGTCAGGCGAAGAGAAACAGAAGGACGAACTACGCTCTGCTACTTTTACCAAAATATCCACTGCTAACCTGAACAACGCTTTCCTACTGTCTTCGAAATATTCACTGCTAACCTCTGGATTCTATACTCGAAGACGACCGTCATCATGAACAACAAGGAGTTCATTAGGATTTTCTTAATATATGCAACAGTTTTCTTTTTATTCTGTTCTAGTTCTCCTATTATTACTGGAATGGTGGCTGCGTTTCTATGCCAGATTTCTGCCATTTCTATTTCTATTTTCAGATCCGTCTATTTTGCAAGTCAAATTCCTTTGCTGAGATTCTTTTATCAGACCCGATAAGCATATCAGTATGATAGCACTTACGTTTTATCATAATAATAATAATAATAATAATAAAAATAACTTTCAAAATACCTAAGTGCTATCTGCGTTATTAGCTTTATAGTGCAGTCAGTATATATGGCGGAATGTGAGAATACGTGAGTTTTTAACGTTCTAGCACTAGCAGTAGTTTGTTTTGATACCATTTTTCTGTATGGGAAGGTTATAATGCTGACTCGTCCTGGGTATGACAATAAACTACATCCTGCAACAAGACCTCTGATCAGGAGCTTTTGAGGAGCATGGAACCACATCTTAATTGCTGTTGTCCCAGGTGTACCCTGACCCGGTTAGGTGGTAGCACCTGTTAGTTAACTTTTAAACTGGGGTCAAAACAGTAGGAAAGTATAAAAATATATTTTCACTGTAAAAATAATAGCAATATATTTTCATAGTAAAAGAATTACTAGCAATACTTTAAAAAAATTACCAGTAATGCATAAAAAAGAATATCAGCAATACATTTAAAAAAAAATTATTTCCATCAATACATTTTTTTGTTAAAATTACCAGCAATACATTTTTATATAAAAACATTTCAGCAATACTTTTCATATAAAAAATTACCAGCAATACAGTTTTATATAAAAAACATTTCAGCAATATTTTATATACAAAAATTACCAGCAATACATTTTTATATAAAAAAATTACCAGCAATACTCTTTTATATAAAAAAATTACCAGCAATACTTTTTTATATAAAAAATTACCAGCAATACATCTTATATAAAAATTAGCAGCAATAATTTTTATATCAAAAAAATTTCCGCAATACTTTTTATATAAAAAATTACCAGCAATACTTTTTATATAAAAACGTACCAGCAATACTTTTTATATATATAAAAAATTACCAGCAATAAATTCGTGACAAAAATATTACCAGCAACATATTTTTGTGAAAGAAATTATTAATGCTACCAAGAAAATAAAATTTCAGCATTAAATGACCCATAAGGTGTTGATATGCGGCTAAACAAACTACTATAATGCTGACATATCAACCAAAGCTGGTATTTCCTGATCATATCTCCATTTGAGGCTAGGGTAGAGCAAAGTGATATTTGTATTTAGTCCCTCCCACGAAGTCAGGTTGTGACACGAGGTCATTTCAATGTGGGGAGCCCGAGTGCGTACACCCAGGCTAAGAACAAAAAAATTCCCAGAGTCCCGCACCCGTCGGTTGCGCTGGTCTCTGTGCGAGTACCGATCTCTCTCTCTCTCTTTCTAGTGCGACTCTGTCCTTTGACAGAGCCGCCCTTGAGCTCACTCTGTCCAAAGACAGAGACGCAACTGAGAGATGATAAATAATGCGTTACAAACTACTCGAGAGTGATTTTCACACTTTTTCATGTTCGCATAGTTGATATTATCTAGCCAGTTTCTTCAGTCTTTGTCCAAAAGCGACATTTTGGATAACAGGTTTTAACTCTTGAGCGGCAAAAGCCATTCCCCATCTTTCTGACTTCATTATTTCGCTTCCGCGGAGCATATGATGTTGGCAGTTGGGGGTCACCTCTTGTAACTTAAGAAAATAGATCAGTCATTTTTCCTTTTTATCGACAGCTTGTATTCAATACTTTTCAACGTACCCATGCTGTTCAGAGCATTAATGCTTTACGGATCGGCGGTATTTCTAATTTACATTCTTATATTTCAAAAGTTTTATCCATGACTTTCGTACAACAGTACAATGCTCCGATGGTTGCTATTAATGTAATTAATTTCTTTGCTACTACTTCGAAAACCTCCAAATTTTCATACTATAAAATATTATAGATTTGAAAAGGAATACTTGGATATATATCATTCATATGTGCCTGGTGGAGCTGGTTGGCAGGCTTTAAACTTGAACGCTAGGTTGAATCACCCGGTTTCAATCCAGATATCCACATCCACTTATTATTATTATTATTATTATTATTATTATTAGGTTGGTGCAAAAATAATGACGTAATAATGTCGTTTTTGACGTTAAAATATGTCCAAAACGACATTATTACGTCATTATTTTTGCACCAACCTAATATTATTATTATTATTTGTGTTTATTATGTTTCCTGTTTTGTATCCTGTAGAGCCGTGTCTAAATAATGGTCCTTAGGACCTATAGAGGAGAATTGTCATTTAATTGCTAGCAATTTTTTTAGTTTATGGGATGCTCCTAGTAGGGAGATCTTCTGGGCAAATTATATGTTGATGTTACCTGGGGTACTGTTAGTAAAATTGTCCATTCTTTTTCTCTTTTCTCCAGAGTTCCGATTACTATTGGTACAGTCTCAGACTTCATTCCCAACATTCTGTTAATCTCGGTTTCCAAGTGCTGGTATTTGGGCAATTTCTCGATAATTTTCATGGAGATATTTCTCACAGATGGTACGAGCGATGCCAATAAGCATACACTTTCTGAATTTCTTGTCTTTTATGATAATATCAGGTTTGTTTGTTTTTATTTCCCTGTCACTGTGAATTGGCATGTCCCAGAGGATAGTTACATCATTATTTTGAGCAGCTATGTTTGGTTCGTGTTCATACCATCTCTCAGTGGTTTCGATTTTGTACTTTTTGTATATCTTCCAGTGCATATATGTCGCTACTTTGTTATGTGTGAGTATATTCATTATATATATATATATATATATATATATATATATATATATATATATATAAGGAACATTGAAGTCAACATTTAGAGGTGGCAGAGACATGGTAGAGTTTAGGAGGGATTAATTTCATATCTCTCTCGATCATACTTAGTACTATTGGTCGGGTAAATAAACTTATAATTTAAAAAAATTTTAATATGTTCTCTATAAATGTGTTAATAAATATAGTATTTAACTTATATTAAATCCCTAAACTATTTGTAAAAAAGTTAAATATTTAAATTGCTAGCAAGCATCAAATTAATTTCTTCGCGTTTTTTTAGACATCTAAATTACTATCAAGCATTAAAATCTACTCTTTACATAAATTGCTAAAACCCAGTTACAGCCCCTTTCTCTTTACTTCCCTCTCCCTCTTCTTTCTTTTTCCTTTTTCTTTTCTCCCTTCTCCCCTCCCATTTCAATATATCACTTTCGTTAAGTTAACCGTCTAAATAGATCAAAGTCTGGTCAGTCCTCCTCCCCCAATACTAAGTATGCTTGAGAGAGATATGAAATTAATCCCCCCTATACTCTACCATGTCTCTTTAACTACTCCTTTTACACTCTCTGTTAAATTACAAAACTTACACTACCCATCAATTTTAATTTCATTTTTCGTTTCATTTTTGGAAGTGCTATCTGATGATCCGGCATCCTTTAAAAGGGCTCTGGTGAAATAAATTATTATAATGGTACCTTAAAGTGTTCTGTTTTTCTTTAATATATATATATATATATATATATATATATATATATATATATAAGCAATCCCCCAAAGCATGGTGGTAGTATCACTAGCACGCAGAGGTTTACAGAAAGTATAGGAGGATTGAGGAAAGGAATAAAGATGAACGAGGTTCAAGATAACAGAAGATGGCGGTTGCCATTTTCAGGGAACCAAGTACACGGAAAGGAATTTCACAAGTGCGAGAAAAGTATCTGTTGGAGTAGAAATGGCGATTACATTTAACTATTTCAGCAGTAAATGGGAGATACCTTAATGTCAATCTAGTAGCACGCTTAAATTCATGTAGAATGGGCAGCAGTGAAGAAAGCTCGTCAGATCAATTGCCATGAAAATATTTGTAGAAATAACAAAGGGAAGTTACCTCACGTCTGTGAGAAAGTGACTGTAGTCAGGATCGATTACATCCTTCTTTGGATTTTGTCAAGGTCCTCGAGATGAACAAGCAGGGCACCAGACCAGATATGACAAGAGCTTTCAATGCACGGACGAAGAGGAAATTTATAGATGTGTAAGATGGATTTTGACGAAAAGAATACCTTGTACGACGCAATGAACTTTCCTAGCAGTAAGTGCAGTTATAGATTCCACTTCAAGTTGGTTGAAAACGTGAGGCCAAGAAGGTGCAGCGAGATGCTCTCCTGGAGTCGTGCATCAATCATGCTGATGGCGGTTAGTGAAGTTTCACTGTGGTGGTTAAATGAGAACAGTTTAATTTTGGAGCCATTAAAATTTACAAGCCATTTCCGGCCCCAGTTATTGGAGGTCCTTTTCGAGAGCAACGGCCAGGTTAACTTTGTCAGCGGTGACGGAATTATTATTGAGACAGGAGTAAGTCGTAGTGTCATCTGAATAGATGCCTACTTGGGAACTGATGACAACAGGAAGATCACTGATGAAGATCAGAACCAGTGTAGGACCCTGGATAGAGCCTTGGGAGGGAACCCACGTTCGTGTGAAAGGATCTGGAAGCTAGCCCGTTAAGAACGACCTTTAGTTCAGGATTAGATAGGAATGATTGGGTTAACTTCTATAATTGTCCTGTAATACCGTGTCGCTTGGTCTTATGTAGAATACCAGCCTGCTAAACCCTGTCAAATGCATTTGAGATATCTAGAGCCAGAGAAAGAGCTTCACCATTATTATGAAGAGCTCGATATACATATTCAGTTATGTCCGTAAGTACGTCAGCGGTAAACCTGGCAAATCAGAAACCATATTGTTTATCAGAGTGTAAGTTCTGAGAGGTAAGACGCTTAACAACTTCAGCGTGGATTAAAGCTTCGAATACTTTGCCGAAAAGGGGCAGGATACTGATAGGGCGGTAATTAGAAGGGTCAGAAGGTTTTCCAGAGTTCATAAAGTCAGGGACAACAGACAAGAAGCTGGAAAGCAAGAAGAAGCGAAGCAATAGTTGTATAATTTAGAGAGAACTGGAACCAGCTCGGGATCACATTTCTTTAGGACGATGGCTGGTATTCCGTCATCTCTACTTGTTTTATGGGAGTCCAATTTAGGAATGATTTCCAATACCAGCGACGGGGTTATGTCTATGTTACTCAGTAGAGCCTCAGTTCTAGTGGGGAAATCAGGTGAGCGTATTCCAGATGAGTCGAGTGTTGAGTTGGATAAGAATTTCAGAGTAAAGCATTCGACCTGCTGTTGTATAAAGGACTGAGGCACAATCTTGCAGAGACGCCAGTATCTCTAGAACCGAACTTGCGAGATGCTATACGTTCTCATTCTATCAGTGACCAATAACTTAGCTTCATTGAGGACACGCTTACACTCATTACGAGCAGAGACAAAGAGACATCTGTTGCAATCAGACATGTCGCTCGGGTAGAACCGGTCAGTCATGGAGGTGAGGACGAAGGAGATGAATGCGGTTTAACTTGGTATTTCCTTTCTGGAGTGAAAGTATCGATGTCGGTTTTAACCCTGGTGGAGACCTCAAACGCATGTTTTTCAACGGGAAGATTAGAAACTTCATTTTAAGGGTTGCCACGAAGGAAATCACGGAACAAATCCCAATCAGCTCGTTGATAACAGAAAAATATTCTGTTGGTAGGAGGTTCTTGTCTGGTGGGCGAGCGGCGGGAGATGTTTACAGACAATAACCGCATGATCAGAGTTGCCAAAAGGACGTGTAGTACAAGAGACAGGGACCGAGGTAAAAAAAAAAAAAAAAGATCGAGAAGAGAAGCGTTTCCATCAGGATTACTGGGGAAAACGCATAGGGAAGGCAACCACTAGCGTAAGAGATTGAGTGATTGAAAAGTTAAGGGTTTGGATGTCAGCGAGGTCAATGATAGTGTGTTTAAGCCACCTCGTATAGTGGACATTAAACTCACCGAACACGAATATGTTTGCAAACGGGTGCAGGGAGATGGCTTTACTATCGGAAATACTATCTAGAGCGCAATAGTCTTAAGCAGAAAGGAAACGGTAGAGAAAGAAGAGAGATTTAACTAGAGAGACACGGAGACACATGAACGAATGGTCTGGAGATTCAAGAGATAGTTCACCAGCCAGCGGAAGATGTTCACGGACAAACTCCTAGGTCATGCATGTGGACTTTAACGTCCTTTCTAAGGAGAAGGTAATCAGGAATCGAGAAATTAGAGAAGGAGATTGAGGTGTCAACATTAGCCTCGAGCTTGGATGTCCGGAGACTTTTCAAAGAGGAAAGATTCCACACTGCATAAGATGTTACGAATACCATGTTGGAGAAAGGTTAAGGAATTTAGGTGTCTTTTTTTTTTTGCTGAGCTGGTTTAAGTTTATATTTTTGGTTGTTTATAGTCATGATATGTTATATTATATGTGAATACACATAGAATATACTAGGGTAGTAGTAGCAGTTGGTCATCTAATGTAACATGTGCAGCATAGTGTGGCCTCGGGGTTGCTCACCGGAGGTGCTTGCAGGGACACCTTTCCATGCGCGACATTGCAGTGGAAGAGCCCCGATATTATGCAACATTGATCAGAGCAACCACTCAAGACGCTACGCAAGAGTTCAGGCTCGTAACTACTAGTCGGGAGCAGCAAACAAAAAGCTGTCAACTAGGAACCCTCAGTATAAACAAACGTTGCCACCATCCACTTTTTCAATAATCAGTACCCCCCCCCTTGCGTCTTAGTGGCTTTATTGCCTTTCTTGGGTTGAATTAATTAAATATTAGAAGGATGCAAAAGTTCGAATCAGTTTTCTACTGTGTATTCAGTTTATAATTAAAAAAATGCTATGGATTTATACGTATATATATATATATATATATATATATATATATATAATATATTTTTGTGTGTGTTTGTGTGTGTGTGTGTGTGTATTATATATATAGGATTAATACAAATATGCAATTTTCATTTAGC
>CAHIKZ030002457.1:670000-727500 GCA_903632075.3 Acanthosepion pharaonis
TATGCTATATTGATGGAATAAAGTGCTCAATATCAGAGATAGAGCGTGCAAATATATAAAAGTGAACATAGAAGTCAACACTTAGAGCCTCTAAGTGTTGACTTTATGTTCACTTTTTATATATATATATATATATATATATAGAGAGAGAGAGAGAGAGAGAGAGAGAGAGAGCGACAGCGAGAGACGTAAATTGTAAATAAACCTCTATATTACGAGGGCATGGCTAGTTTACAGGCACACATACACGTGTGTCAACACTGCATGATGACTGTCAGTTTCATACCTTAGTGTAATTGGCAGACTAAGTGTCACTAATCCTTTAGCAGACTATTTATATAGGTCAGTGGGTGATTAAGTGAATAGGTACAGGAAGAAAACAGCCTTCTCGTACATTTGTTTCGGTCTAAGGCTTAGGGTTAGTTTGAGTTATGATCCTTAATTGGTTTAAGTCTAGTTATATATGGATGTATTTATTATTTTATTCGCTGATTTATTTTGTTTTATTTATTCTTATTTACACTACCTACAACATCATCATGAAATCGCATTACCTAAAAATAATAAACTTTATTTCAAATGCCACAACCTAGAAACAGATATCTATCTATCTATCTATCTATCTATCTATCTATCTATCTATCTATCTATCTATCTAACACATTCTCTTCAATATCTATCTATCTATCTATCTATCTATCTATCTATCTATCTATCTATCTATCTATCTATCTATCCGATATACACATTTAGCATTATTCATTACAGTATGCTTTCCTTTTTTCATAAACAAAAAAGAAAAAAAATATTTCCTAATCAAATGACAGAGTGACGTGTGCCAAGTCTAGAATAAAATAAAGACATTGTGGAATGAAATTTTGATTGATTGATTTATTTTTTGACAAATAACACTTTGTGGGTTATTTAAAGCCGAAAACTACTTTCGATTTGAAGAATTTATTTTTTGCGAGTGGATTTTGCTTTAAAAATTACCTTTTCCAGTAACATTTCCTACTATTTAATGCAATGGCTTTGATGGGGGGGTCCGTTTGTGCGTAAGTGAATGTAACAAACCCGACTAGAATTCAAACTCGGCTCTCCGAAATTATCATGAAGAAAGAGAGAAAGAAAGAAGCACAAATATCAGAAAAGAAGAATATGCGAATGGAAGAAAAGAGAGAGATGGGGAGATGAATAATTAGAAAAGGAAAAAGAAAAAAGAATAAAAAGTAGAGAGAGAAAGAATGATAGACAGAAGAAAAAGGAAAGAGATTTGTCTGGTAAAAAGAAGAGGCAGAAGAGAAATAAAAAAGCTATAAACAGATGATGATGACAATGACGCTGATGATGGTGATGGAATGCTTTAACTGCTAGCAACGGATGCCCGGATATAGATTTAGTGTTAGCTCGACTGCTGCAGCTGCTACTAACTACAACTCTTTATCTTTTCGCTGCCTTGCGGCCAAACGATGAGTATTTACTGCAAGTATGCTGCTAGCTTTTTACATCCTTCCTTGAACTTCAATTAAACATCCTGTGGATCTTCCTCTTCTTTTTTCATTTACCTACCAAATGGTCGCCCACACATAGATGCCAGTACACGAATGTCTCTCAGGTGAAGTGACTGCATTGGAACGAAGCAGCTGTTGAAGCACGGTGGAGTTATTCATCTCAGGCGAGAAACGATTGGTCGGTTTATCGACCAATGGCTATACGTTTCACGATTTCCAAACGAAGATTTGTATGCAGTGCAACCCACATGAATACCTGTATATTTAATCATCCATTTGATGTCTATATTGCTATTCTTTTGGTTTTGTTTTATTGTTGTCATAAGAAATATGAAACGTTGAATTTTAGACTCTGATACGAAGCAAACAAACTTAAGCAAATTTTAGAATCTTTGAACAAAAAAAAAAATGTATCGTCAAATATTTAAGCTTAATAACTTTATTGCAATTAGAACCATAAGTATGAATTCAGGTAATTAGTTAAAGAAGTATATGAATACAAATGAAAAAATATCAAAGGTTTTCCAGTTCAATGAAGCATCTATCTATCTATCTATCTATCTATCTATCTATCTATCTCGGGTTGTGCATATCTATCTATCTATCTATCTATCTATCTATCTATCTATCTATCTCAGGCTGTTCATCTCTCTCATCTCTCTCTCTCCCTATCTCTCTATCTATCTATCTATCTATCTATCTATCTCAGGCTGTTCTTCTCTCTCATCTATCTATCTCTATCTATCTATCTATCTATCTATCTATCTATCTATCTCAGGCTGTTCTTATCTATCTATCTATCTATCTATCTATCTATCTATCTATCTATCTATCTATCTATTCAGGCTATCTATCTATCTATCTATCATCTATCTATCTATCTATCTATCTATCTATCTCAGGCTGTTCATATCTATCTATCTATCTATCTATCTATCTATCTATCTATATCTATCTATCTCAGGCTGTTCATTATCTATCTATCTATCTATCTATCTATCTATCTATCTATCTATCTATCTATCTCAGGCTGTTCATATCTCTCTCTCTCTCTCTCTATCTATCTATCTATCTATCTATCTATCTATCTATCTCAGACCTTTCATATCTATCTATCTATCTATCTATCTATCTATCTATCTATCTATCTATCTATCTCGGATGTGTTGGTAGTCTAATGAATAACGGCTCCGAATTGTTAATCAGAGAGCCGAGTTCCAATACCTTCCGAGTTCGTTATATTCACTTGCGTACAAATACCCTTGTGAGAGGTATCAATCTATCTCTTCTCCTCCCGGCTATGGGTTAAATACTAAAACGTATATGTAAAAATTATTATTGTCTCCAAAAAGTTCTTACAATACAAAAATCTGTTTCGGCTTAAAATAACCTAGAAAAAGTTGACACTGGTTAGCGAGGCTAGTTTGGTTGACTATTACTGAGTTTTGATTCTCACTAGGTGCCCCATGCAAAATGACATTTCAAATAACTCAAGAAGGATAGACATGTAAAATAAACTTAACTTAAGCTAGTTGCATTGGTACAGGGTGATATTTAGAAAAGCTAAACTGATGGCCCATAACAAATTGCCAAACATTGGTTGACATGTCGTAAAACCAATAAACTTTATTAACCTAGTTTCCTTCGCATGCTGTAATGGTTAACGAGTGTAGTGTACTTGGGCATTACTACTGAATAGCAATTTTTTTATTTAGAATTTAAAATGATTTGTTTTTTACGGTTTAGAAAATCTTTTAAAGTTATTTAAAGCCAAATCTTATTTTTGATTTTTAGAATTTTTTTTTTGCGAGTGAATATAAAATTTTTCCCCAGATACAAGTCCTACAATTTAGCCCCCAGTCACTTATCCATTACACCACCCTCACATATTTTATTTAGAGATTAATTAGTTTCTTCTTTCATGTGCCTTGTCCCTTTAAGGCGTGGGTGATCGTGGCTTTCCATAAGTTCCTATCCTTTGCAACTTTTAGCAATGCTAATCTTTTTACAATCTCTCCCGCTTCCTGTTCTTCCTATTCATTTAGTGTTGATGGGTCCTTCCCTTTTTACACAAATGGACTCACCCAGTATATACATATATTACTGCTACGTGAAGATCCGAGAGACGAGAGCAACACAGGGTGAAGGTAACAGACAGACAGACAGACAGACAGAACGAACGTAGCGAGCAAGAGTCACAATGAGCGAGCAGGTAGACTCAGTAAGAAGTCATACAGCGATACTTCAACACCAAAGCCTGTATAGATATTTTAGCTACTAACCCGTATTCCTGGAGCTACTAACCTGCCCGTCTTGTCTTCAATGTGTCCCGCGGCTGTCAAGTTCTTCAAACCCCTGTTTGTATAAGCATAAATGACTTTTATTGTTTCAATTTTCCTTAAAACTTCCTATTTGTTCACATGTTCCGTCCATGATAAGTAGTTAAATAATTCCGTAGCCCAATAATAAAAAGATAGCTACAGGATATATATATTTTCGCATAAAAATAATTATTTTTCGACATAATGTATTTCCTTGTTAATGCACTTAATTCAGTGATAAATATTAAGCACGTTAATGAAAATTCAAAAATTCAGTTAATAACTTCATTTATTGATCTACACTCATACACAGGTAAATCAATAAATTTAGAGCCTAATGACAAAAAAAAAAAGCATTTATTTGACAAAGTAAATATTTCTTTTTCAACACAACCCGATTCCCTGTCTTCTACCGAGTGTAACAGCAAAAGTGTCCAAATCGTGTAACAGCAAAGTTGTCTAATTATTAGATTAAGCTTTGAATCGTTGTATCTTAGAAATAATTAAAGATATCTTACTGGAATTCTCCGAGGTTTTTATAACACTACTTTGAGCAAATAAGAATGTATAATTACCCTCTAAGCTTAACAGAACTATTGTGATGAAATCGATCATAAACGAAAATAACATGTTCATCATTTAGTTAATCATATCTAAGGATCGGAAGCTGATGAAAGATTGAAATAAAGTTCAAACATATATATTTGTTATATATAATTTTTAAACTTATTCAAAATGATCTTTGTCCTCTCTAACCTTCTTACTTTATGCCCTGGAGTAACAAAGTGCTTCATAGTTTTCACGTACGATTTCATTTTCAAGTTTTTTCACTGCTCTTAGGACTGTCATAGCTGAAACTCAACTCTCACGTGCCAAACGTCTTATGAATTGAGTTGCATCTTTTCTAATTGATCTCTTTAGCAATAAATTGAAATGATGATCGCTCTTCCTGTTGTGACTTGCCGATCTAGTTTTCCTCTCTACTGCTTCCTCTTTTTTAAGCTTATTCACCGTTCTCTTGATGGTTCTTGAATAGACTTTGAAGATGGAATCCAGAGTATGAATGTTGGTACCATTACTGAAGGCCTGAATGATTTTTCCTCTCACCATTGCTCAGTTGAAAAAACAGTAGGGATAACACAAAACCATTTCGTTCACTTTCTAGCTGAATAACTCAAAGGATTTTTTTTTGTGATTCTGTATATAACCATTTTTTCAGATAAATGAAGAAGAGGCTTCAAGCATCAAAAACGCAGTTCTACCAAAAGATGCTCAGTCTACTGAAGTGTTATGTAATATCAGTCCTCTTATATGGCAGTGATACTGGACAGTCTCCTCAAAGATGAAGAAGAGACTTGGTGCAGGATACGGAGAATACCATGAACCGACATGTAATCAACGAGAAAATGGAATTAAAAAGGACATTAATACTTAACACCAGGAAGAGATAGTTGAAAATTCTCGGGTACATAATGAGAAACTGAAGTAATGGATAGCGGTTCGGATCGAGGAATCGGAGATCCGAGTTCGAATTCCAGTCGAATTCATTACATTCACTTATGTTATACCGGAACATTACCTATTCTATTGCTAATAGACACTCCCACACATAATAAGTAGTAGTAGTAGCAGTCGCGAAGGAGCTCAGAGATTTGGTGAGTCAGTCGATGTCGGAAATTAAAGTATCAACCACCACAACTAGATTGCTGCGTCATTAACTATTATATCAAGTTCCTAACGTTTTGTACGTCGAACCATTTTAGGACCGACTTAGTGAAATACAAGCCTCCACTGTGAAACTGCTCTATAACAGCTTACGTGCTAATACCTTTGCGAAAGGTATTAATCCTCTTCCTCTCCCCCAGCTATGGGTAAATAGCAGGATAGAGTGGGTTTTATAGCCTTAGATGACAACTGGTCTACCGCAGAAAGAAATGTCGACCTACCACTGGAAAAGTCTGACTCGTCAGTCATGCATCGAAAGATACATGATCGCCTAAACGTGTATCCCGCAGGGTACATAACTGACTGACATCATTGAAAAACTTCCATCAACAGCAACAACGATGGTTAGTACATGTAATTAGACGTAAAAATAATGACATAATCCTGCTGTTAGCTTTTCCACACAACCAAAAACAAAAGATTTGAATGGAAACTCCCATCAATACAAGGAAGAGCAATAACAGTTAATAGACTTGGGAAGCTTAAGAAAAATATGTTATAAATTTCAACCGATGATAATACTAAATTTTCGGTCAATGAATTTAAATTTTCCCTTGTATGGAAGGAAACGGTTATTTATTCTTTTCTTTGACTATGCCCTGCGCATTTACAAGCACATATATGAAGAGATGGGCACTGATTATTTACGCAATCTATACCACATCCCAAACAAATCAACTATTAGAAGACAACGATCCTGCTTTCTCTCCCGAGGATAATATATTAATGATGAGGAGTTCTATAACGATGACATAGGTATTCATAGCTGGGATAAGAATGCCTTTGAATAGGAAATCAACGTCCTCTGCCAATTGGACTCAAGATAAACCATTTCAAAACAGAAATTATGATCTGGAATTGAAATAAAAGCAGGCGCCATCACTGTTTTCATTCCAAGAATTGAGCACTGTCAGTCATTGGCGTGTCTATTCACAGAGTAAGTACGTAAAAATTCGCCTTTCTTTTAACCGTGCGCCGAATCAGTCGTCTTTCACCTTTCTTTCAACTGTTGCCGAATCAGTCGGGTTTCGATCTCGGCTTGAAGCAATCGGATGTCTAAACACACTGATGAGCTGTGATACAGCGAAACAGTCTGTTTGTGGATGACAATATAATCAAACTTATTCTAGATCATTCCAAATGTTATCGAATTAGGTAAAGTAGATAATCTAAAATGAATATTAGAATTTTTTAAAGCATTTCACCCCAAGTAAGACGGGAATGTCACTTGTACACAAGGAGTTACAGAGGGTGAAGGTAAGAGAAAAGACCGGATTTAGGGGGAATTGAGGAAAGGATAAAAAGAACAGAAAGCAATGCAATAGAAGATGACGATTGATGTTACATTAAAATTTTTGAAGATTGTAATTATCAGGAAAGCAAGTAAGAGGAAATGAGTTCCACTGTCGGGAGGTGCGAGATAAGAAGCTGTTTGAGTAGAAGAGGCGGTTACATTTAATTGTTTCAACAGTAAAAAGGGTGAAACTGAGATGCCAACCTAGTAGCACGCTTAAATTCATGTAGTCGGGTCACTAGAGAAAGCAGCTCCTCAGGGCAATTGCTACGAAAATATTTGTAGAAAAGACAGAGGAAAGCCACCTCACGTCTATAAGAAAATGACTGGAGTCAAGGTGCCAAGTCAGGACCGATCACATTGTAGACCCATCTTTGGATTTTTTATCGAGAACTTCGAGATGAATAGCAGGGGCGCCAGACCATATATGGCAACAGTATTCAATGCATGGACGATTTAACTCGAAAAGAAAATAATTTCATAATCAAGATTTGATATTCCACACTACTTCAAATAGAGGGCTAGGAAGGAAACCGTCATTAATACTGGAAAGAGCGATAACAGCTACAGGACTTGAGAAACCTGTTTTCCTGACAAATTGTTTTAAGAGAAAGATTGTAGAAATTTCAACTGGCTGAATCGTCAATGAATGACAAAAGTTTCCTTATAAGGAAATGGATTCCCATCACCATTAGCAGCAATCTATTTTTGATTTCTATTCTTGATGTGCAACGTACAGATTCAGTATTGAAACTTGCTCTCCCTCAAATATTAGCTAAAATAACCCACAAATCTGAAAAATTAATTATCAATTTTCTCCTAAAACCGGAAATATTTATTATGTTAATGTGTAAGAATATAATAATAGTTAATAATATTAATAAAAAGAATAAAGTATGTAAATGATAGCTATAATATCAAAATCAGTAATAATATTGGTAATAGTTAATGGGATAATATTAATAATAAAATAAAGGGTGAGAAGGAAAGACGATTTCAATAATAATAATAATGTTGATGGAAATAACAATATGACTAACAAATATAAGGGATAAAAAGAAACAAGCCAAAAAACAGGGTGGTGGGTAAGAGTTCTCATAAAACTTTAGGTCATCATGACACGGCACCCAGCAATTAGAATGCTTATGATGCAATTAAATTAAATTCGGAAGATTCCAGATGTACGTTCTACAGACAACGTCTGTGCAGTATCAACAAATTTCGAAGAGAGATACTTGTATTATACAAGTAACATATATCATAATATATATATATATATATATATATATATATATATATATATATATATATATGTAACATATACTTGTATTATGAATCATGATATCGAATCGTTGAAGAAAGACAATAAAAATAATAATTGTTCCTTGTCCGTATATCCAGATCTATGTCTGTGCATAGAACGCTTGCTTGTTATTCAACTAATGATGACGATAGCAACTGCCCGGATTATTTCCGATCTCTATCCGAGAAACCTCTCAGGGGCCACTGTCTTTACTGATTATTTAAATTGCAAGCATTGAAGACCTGGACACCTTTGCTGCTTGTCTGTCATAAGTCCGATATCGTCAACTTTACATAGTATTCACTGACTGGCAGAATATAATAATAATAATAATAATAATAATAATAATCAACAGCAGCATACTGAATGGAACTATGCGTTTCAATGTTACTGTAACCAGGATATAAGATAGATATGGTAGGTATTTACCAATTCAATTTGATGGTGACATGCAAGTAACAAGATTTTCTTTCATATCATTCGATAGGACATAGTTCAGGGATGACAATTCCTTCCATTTGCAGGAACTAAGAGAGCACAAACAACCTTAACGTACTTTTTAAAAAAATTATTTTATTCATCTATCTACTAAAGGTTGCCCAATATAATGCTCGAGAGACACTCAAGGCTCGAGAGCTACTGGAGAAGGTGTGTTATATAAATTTAAGGAGAGGTAATAGGAAGTGAAGGTCATGACGATAAGGTTGGTAGATAAAGATTGGCTCTTGATTTGAAGGACCAAGGAAGCATCCACGCAGGAGTCCTTTTCACAAAGTAGCAGTTCTTGCGGAAGAAATTGCGAGTGGAATATGCCCCTTAAAATCGGATTATGGAGGAAATGAGGATGATTTGATTCCGTGGAAGTAATCATGGTGTGTCCTAGTCGTAAAGGTCTGAACTGGTGGAACTACTCTGAATATTTGCTATAGAAATAGCGATCGATTAGTGGTGGGATTATACCGTTGTGTCTGTGGGAAAAATGAAGCAGAGTGGAAAAAATTAATCTGTAAAAAACTATTCTGAACTCTGACTAAGCTACAAAGTGAAGATTGAGCATCTCCAACCCAGCAATATTTAATTTCTGGTGTAATCTAAATTTTGTAAAGATAAAGCATGGCAGAATAATTTTCATTCCAGACTACTACGCAGTGAAAATGAATGAGAAAACTGAGAATAAGCGGTTATGTAGGAAAGGACAAAAGATGAATGAGATTCAAGAAGACAGAAGATTGCGATCGATGTTGCATTTAAATTTTTGAGGTTGTAGTTATCAGGGAAGAAAGTAAACGGAAGGGAGTTCCCCAGATGGGAGTTCCACAGGTGGCAAGTGCGAGAAAATAAACTGTTGGAGTAGCGGTTGCATTTACCTATTTCAGCAGTAAACAGGTGAGACTTAGTTGTCAATCTAGTATCACGCTTAAATTCCTGTAGTCGTGGCACCAGGCAAAAAAAAAGAAAAAAAAAAAAAAAAGCTCATCCGAGCAGTTGCCATGAAAATAAATGTAGAACAGACAGTGGGAGGCCACGTTACGTCGCTGAAAAAAATGACTGGAGACGAGATGCCTGGTCAGGATCAATTGTATTGCAGACCCTTCTCTGGATTTTGTTAAGAATCTTGAGATGCACAGTAGGAACACCAGACCAGATATGGAAACAGTATTTAATGTCAGGATGAACGGTAGGTCTGTTGAAATAGATAGCGTTTGCATTTAGTTATTTCAACAATAAAAGAGTCTGATTTAGATTCCAATCTAGTAGCACGCGTAACTTCTCGTAGTCGGTGCACCAGGAAAAAAAAAGTTCGTCAGAGCAGCTGGCATGAAAATATTTGTAGTAAAGATAGAGGGAAGCCACAACACGTCGTGAGAAAGTGACTAAAGTTGAGATGCCATGTCAGGAGCGATTACATTACAGATACTTTTTTGGATTTTCTTTCTGGAGAGGTAGAATGAACTGATATTTTTTAATGGCAATGGATTGTATATATGTATTGCACTTGAAGTCTTGAGGTGACTTCAGACCGAACTGACGTCCAAAGCAACGAGCATCGTTGAGAATGTCATCGTCCATCGTGACAGTTCTCTCCAGTCATGATGAATCATTGCCTGGAAAGTCTGGAGAGACACAAGCTCACGCCGAAACTTCAAATGAAACTCGTAGATACGATACCTCACTAAAGACGTTGCAAAAATGATCAGCTCTTACAGCATCCCAGAAACAACCTGACTGCCATCGACATGCTTTATTTTAATCAGACAAAAAAAAAAAAAAGTAAAAAAAGAAATGAAGTATTGCTGCACATCTTGGCCGGAGCTGCACAATCCTCACTTTCCTATTTCGATCGATTTCAAAAGAGTTAGCGCGGCCATGTGGGTGATGAACTGTTTCCCACCCTTCAAATCTTTTCCAGCGGGTAGAACTTAAAAAACCTCTCGGTGCTCTACCACTATTTTCATGTCAGACGTTCGGGAGACCTATTGGGGTGGCCAAAAAGTTCGTTCGGTTTGATAAGTAACCCAATACATTCTTTGGTTCTATCAGACCGGACATTCACAGCTTGGAAGCGTAATGTCACATACACAGTGTCGATTAATCCCCATTCCTTTCCTTTTTCATTGTCAAGGACTAAGTTCCACTTAGTAGCTTATTGCCTAGAATTGTTGCAATGTGGAACGAACTCTAGGGGTGATGATTCCCTGATCACTACAATCCAGCCTTTATCTGTTCTACATCTTATCATAATATGCGAATTTGCTCTCTCTCTCCTTATACGCCCTTACAGAATTTTCGTTCATTACTCTTTTACCTTGAGCGGGAAATAGGCCTTGTTTTG
Source organism: Acanthosepion pharaonis (assembly GCA_903632075.3). Taxonomy (NCBI): domain Eukaryota; kingdom Metazoa; phylum Mollusca; class Cephalopoda; order Sepiida; family Sepiidae; genus Acanthosepion; species Acanthosepion pharaonis. The sequence continues at coordinate 680,988 of CAHIKZ030002457.1, forward strand.
GGTGACCAATAAAAAAATACAATATAAAATATTCATAAACCTTACTTAATCAACGAGGATTGTGGATGGCAAGATAAAAGCACAATTCTTTCATGGTAAGAAACAACTTGATCAAAGCAAGATCTGTGATTAAATTTTCTTCTTGTATGTATGGTGACCTTTCACTACGTGGGCAATCATGGCTTTTCATAATTTCCTATCCTTTGTAGCTCTCAGAAATGTTTGTCTTTTTGCTATACATCCCACTTCCTGTTCTGGCATCCATCTACAGAAGTTAGTTTGGTAAGTTTCTCGCTGTTTATCTCTCTCCCTCTTGCATTCAATATATCCCCTGAATGTCAAATTCTCCAAGACCTCTTTTCGTATTAAAATTTCAACTTTTTCTCTCTTTCCTTTCTTCTGTTTTGTTTTTATGTATAAGTGTTCTTTTTTTTTTGTTCAAAGTTCTTTAAAAATTCTTCATTTGCTCAAATGTCCCATTCAGGATATTCTCAGCATCTTTCTGTAGAGCTATATCCCTACGGCTTTAACACTTCTTATCTCAGTCTGTGAGGAAGAAGCCCACACTTACGGATTGAAACAATACGGGTTACATAAAGTATTAAAAAAATAAAAGCTTTCATATGTGAGTCTTTAAAGATATTTCTGTCAGTTTTTATATTAATCCGTAGTAATTTTAGGCTTACGTCTATATCACGTTGAAACACCGGTTCTTGTACAATCACCGAAGTTAAGCAACGTTGAGTCTGGTCAGAGCCACTGAGATGGGTTACCGCTTAGGAATACCATGTGTTGTAAGCTTGGATGTGTGGGTGGTGTAATGAGTAATGGCTTTGAATTGCAAATCGAAGAGCCAAGTTCAAACTGCAAGTCGGCTTTGTTATATTTACTTACGCGCAAATACCGTTGAGAAAGTTATGAATTTACTTCTATTCCCAGCTATGGGTCAATTAGTCGAACTTATGTCAGTAAAAACGTCTGAAAATATTTTCTGGCTTTAAATAACCTGCAAAATGTTGATGAGCCGTAAAAAAACAAACAAATCAACCAATAGTAATTCTAACGAGAATAGTTTATTACTTAAGAGAAATAGAAAACTGTTCCTCCATTTTACGTCCAGTAGAATATTATAACTAGTTTAACCATATGGCCACATATGATGACGTGTTTTGTTAAGTCCTATAAAGTGGTTATATATACAGGGTATCCACAAAATCATTAGAATCGACTGACGTAGCGGAGCTTGTTCTCTGTGTTTAGCTATGAAATGTCTTTGTTTGAATATCCGACATTGTTTTGATAAACCAAGACACACATTGCGCCTTTTCTTATGTGGTACTCAAAACATCCAATTTTAGTAATTCTTTAACTTTGATCTGAAATATAAAATCAATAATAACTGCGATCTGAAACATAAAGACAGAACATTAATATTATTAAAAAAACAAGAGTAACATAAATATGCAACAAAAAATTATTTGCCACCTCTTTTTCGTAATTACATTTTGAAATTGTCTAAAGATTTTGTGGACACCCTGTATATCAAATGTTTTCACATGTGAATCTTTAGATATATAATTACAACTATTATATTAAGATGTAGTAATGTTCGAGGGATCAGTTTATGAATGAATAACAATAAATAATATGTTAATTACAATTTTATATTAATATTAATGTAAGATAAGACAGCAGTAAGACATAATATTTTATTAGATCCTTACTTTCATTAGGTTATTAGATATAAGTTTTAAAATATATTTTTCTAATTAAATTGATATGCAGTAATTCTTAGGGGATCATTATGTAATAACTATAGATAACTAATCACTCAATTTATGTTCAGTCAAATCTTATATTATTTATAATATAAGATTTATTTATTCCATAAAAATGTCGGGTTATTTAAAAGGGTATTTTTACTATTATGATGCTTTTACGTGTAAATTTTTAAATATATTTTTCCACCTATGATTCTTGTACTCAGTTTTCTCGTCCTCTTTTCGTCTAATCTTAGTAAATATCTAACATTAATGTAAGAGCGAGACTGTTACCTGGCGACACCAGTGAAGGAGGAAAACCCTTATACAGAACAGTTCATTTGAAAAAAAGAAATAATTTATTTTGTGTCTATATTTCTTAAGTGAGGTATTGTAACTATTTACATCATTCAGACTGTTGCCCTTATCTTTATTGCCATATTCACGACGTTTCGGTCGTTAAACGATCCGGCCCTCTTCAGTTGACATTTGTTATAGATTTTAAGATATTTTAGAAATTTTATCTGTCTCTTTCTGATGTTAAATATAAGTTTCCCTTTCGTTTCAATTTTCTCTAAAACTTCGTCGTTGCTCACAAGTTTGGTCTATGGTATTCTCATCATCCTTCAGTAGGGCCACATTTCTATTGCCTCAAGTTCTATCTTCATCTGTGAGGAGATTTTAAGATCTTTTTATTATTATTATTATTATTATTTTTAACAGCAGTATTATTTATGGTAATGTTAAGTGAAATGATAAAATAAGTCTTTTCTATGCAGGAAAGCTTTGACCTTTATTGTCCAAGTGGTTAATAATACTTCCGGTTGAAATTTATTGAAGAATTTTTTTAAGAAAATCTGGCTTCTCACGCCAAGTAAATCTTATAACTCTTTCTAATATTCAGGGGAATTTCCTTGCAAACCTTTTGTTTTTGGTAGTGTGGAAAGACAACAGCTTGGTTATATCATTAATTTGTCTTGTAATTGCATATGCTACCTATTTTAGTTTTAAATTTGACACTCACATGACATATTGAAGACAAAAGACGCAGAAGAAAACAACAAGTAACCTACCTAACGAGCTTATAAAAATGGATGCTAGAACAGGAAGTGGGAGAGGATATTAAAAAGACAAATATTGCTAAGAGCGACAAGGGTAAGAAGTTGCGGAGAGCCATGATCATCACATGCTGAAGGGTGATGACACATAGAAGACTAACACTGTGGCAAACATTGAAAGCAAGGAAGAGCTTAAGAAAATATGAATTAGAAACCATTTCCTTTTCATATTATTTCTTATCGGAGATTTATAATTGCTCCAGTGATTGGTTACTTCTTTGATGACGTCATTTTAGTTACACACCCTAGATGTTTGCCTACGGTACAAAATTTTTGTCATCTTTAGACGTTAATGTCCCTCTTATGATCAGGGAAGATAATGTTGCGGCGACCTTTGAAGAGCCAGACGGAGTCGTTCACGTGTGATTAAGAAACGTGGAAGAACAGGTGAAAGCGACTGTTTGGACTCTGCGGTGGTATAAGACCTGTTTTGATTTTTTTTCTCAAAAAGAGAACACTTGTCTCACGGTGATTATTCCCCACTGTTTCTTGCAACCGTACCGATACTTCAGTCGTCATTCAACATGTTAAAGCAACAACAACAACAACAACAGATGCTCATGTGATAATCACTAGTCTATTTCCGTTCAGAGGTCAGTGTACCGATAATGAATTGGGTGACCTATGCTGATGGCATAGGTATTCATAGGTGCGAAAAGAATGATCTTGAATAAAAAAACAAAAAAAAAACAACAACAACAAAAAATGAAATCCTCTGCCAAATGTTCCAAATACGACTTACGGTAAAACTTTCGGAAAAAAAAATCTCTCACGGACAAGATGTAGCAAACCTCCCACTGCTCTATTGCTACTTTTTTAGAAAGTGCTCAAACGAACTACATTCCTTAGTTCTGCCAGTTCTAACCTTCACGATTAAAACCCGCCATGCCCCGCACATTGTAGTGAACCACCCTCATTTCCCCCGTATTCCACTCCAGCAGCTTCTTTCCGCGAACCACTGCTCTGTGGAACCGACTTTTCCCCCGATCAATATAATCTTAACCTGTTTAAGTTCAGGGTTAGCCGTTGTCTTTCACACATAAGCTTTGCCTTTTGCTTTGTAACCCTCTACCTCGAGTGGCTCCTGGGCACTTTACAGGGTGAACCTCATTTAAAAAATATATATTTAACAAAAAAAAAAACAAAACAAAAAAAAAAAAAAAAAAAAAAAAAAACAACAACAACAAAAAAACTATGATCTAGAATTGGAATGAAAGGTGTGATGGTGCATAACCTAAACCCATCGTAAAAATTAAGAAATGTGAAATTAATAAACTCAAAACACTTCAAATATCTTGGCCTATGGATCAGTTATGACACGTTTAGAGCAGGATATAAAGAAATAGTATAGGCTGCACTAGTGTTAGTTTCGCCCAACACCACAAGATTCTACAAAACCAAAAGATTTACCTCAGAACTAGAGTCAGGCTCTCAAATTGCCTTGTCAGATCTAGAATCTCATGTGGATGTCATTCATGACATTTAACTCGCTCATATATATCTAAACTATGAGCTACATACAATCGTTTTCTCAGATCAATATTTCAAGCGAATGAGTCATCTAGCTTTTAAAGAAGACATCTCATTAGATCTTACAAGACTGGGGCTGCAGAATCACAAGCAAAGAATTCGATCAAATAACTAAAATTCCATCACATAAAGACTTCCAACAGCAGCAACAACTAAAATTTTTAGCACATGTAACTAGAAAGGAAAATAATGATATAATCAAATGCTGAATTTCCACCCTACCTTAAACAAAAGGTTAGGAAGGAAACTCCCATCAATACTAGAAAGGGCGATAACTGTTTGTGAACTCGAGATGTCTATTTCCCTAAAAAAAACTGTTTTAGGAGAAAGAATAAATGAATTTTAACTGAGAGTAATGATAACTGTTCGATCAATGAATCCTGAATATTTTCTTTTAAGGAAACTGATATTCTCACAATTAGCACATTGATGATTTCCTGTATCATATGACGCTGATAATTCTGGAGTATTGATTTTATCTCAGTCAATCGCAAATGATCTATCTGATCGGGAATCATCGTTTCATCGAAAACTACGACTATGCAATCACTTTTGACAGGTTCGATCATTCACAGAACCGTCCCCATAAATTGCGCAAATCTTTTTGCAAAGTTGCATTTTCATCTTCTTAAGTTAAAAAAAAATATCTAAATATACCAAAATTTTACTCATTCTCTTCAATTTTCGATGCTAGAAGCATTAACTAAAAAAACAAATTTTTTATTGACCGAAAATTTCGTTCTAGTTTTGCTGTTTGAGAATATGAGTTTTCACTAACATCATTCAAAAATATCGCTTTGACTGTATTATGACAGCTATCATCGTGCTTTTATTGGGTTAGTTAAAAATCCGATTTTTAATTTTTAGATGACATTAGAAGGTTTAGTTTCATCTAACTTCATTAAGAAATTAGCGCACTTTTTATATTGAAAACAATTGTTTTCAGAATTCGAGGCTTTATATCCCTTCAGACACCGGTGGCTAAGTTGTATTTGATGATTGCAATCGTCAAGATTTTGGAGATGGCAAGGATTTTTTTTTTCAGCCTTTAGTGGAAATGAGTATAAAGCTTTGAATTACATCGTTACCATATTTTATCCAAACTCCAGTGTATGGCCTGCTGAGAATGTGGCCATAAGTATCATAAAGAGAAGCATGGTCACAGGAAAGAAAACCTCCTAACAAAGTGGGTAAATTGCAATTAGGTAGGGCATAGGAAAAGACAATATCGCTATTTAGCTTCTCAGAAACAAGGTTATGTGATAGAGAAGGAATGTCAGGAAAATATCAGAAGATGAACCATGAAGATAAATAAGGGTTGGGGTTGGTCAGTTTAATGACAAAATCTGCACTCGTTGGGTTATTTAATGTTGAATATAAGATACACATGACAAAAATCACAATGAATTAACAGAAAGGTCTGGTTAAAGTAAAAATGGTTGGCACAAGTCCAGATTACACTAGTCAACAAAGTAGACATTGGTAGGAGTCTGCAAGTGCCAACCAGAAGGTGCTCCCTGTTGGGAATGGTCTTACTCCACTTTAGGGGATCTAGTCAGCATACTCTGAGGCCCGCCCACAGAGCAAGTTAAATTAGGAGGCGGTTCGAACGGGTAGAGTAGTTGCGGAAAACAAGAAATTTAAATGTTATAAATTATATTTTCTGGGTAAGAGTTTGAAAAGAAACTCCCATAAACCCTAAAGAATTTAATGACAAGTTTTATAGAAAATCATAGGTGGGGTACCATAGGGAAGAATATAAATAATTTATCTGTTGAAATTGTGGTGGGGTGACATTTAAAAGAGTACTGCACCCAGGATACTTGTAATCCATACACTTTGTGGTTGCATAATGAAAACGTGCATTTAAAAAAGGGATAGCCAGCCCCGCAAGTAGAGAGAATAGATAGGGTATGTAATGAAAGGACAAAAAAGAATGATAGTGTAAGGAGTAGGTGAGTAGAAAATAAGGGTAGAGGAAGGTTAAAGAGAAAGGGTTCCAGAGAAGAAACGGTTTAGATTGGTAGACGAAAGGAATAAAGAGAAACAAAACTGAAGATGAATGAAACATTCACGAGAGAAAACAGATATGGTTTTGAGATTAAGGATAGTGAGGGAGAAAAGAGAAAAGCTTTATTGATGCCAAGAATGATGTTTCAATGATAGATTAAAAAAAGAGAGACCTTTTAGGAATTATGGTATGGGAACCGGAAGCTGGAGATTTCTTAGGGGTCACAAAATGAAAAAGAGAAAAATTTCTTTAATTATTTCACTCCAAGCAAGGCGATAAAGCGACTTCGATGCAAGAGGTTACTAGACGCTAGAGCATCTGAGAAAAACTACAATTAAGAAGAGAGGACAATAAGAGAATAAGAATTATCAGACAGAAGATAACGTTTTACATAAAACTACTTCTAGATATGAACCCTGCATTAAGCAGAAAGGTAATTTTAACGCCACGTGCATAGGGACGTCATCGTGCATCACCCAATCGGACGTTAGTGGAGGATGGGCGTGCCATGTGCTTCTGTCAACGTTATGAGTGCACATTAAAATAAATTTAGCATTAGATGTCTTACAATGTATTTATAAATCGTTTTGGGATAACAAACTGAAAAAAGAACTACATTTAAGTTTTTAAAAAGATCACTCCTTGGGAAGGACGACGGTGATCAGATGTGTAATGAAGTATTAATTATAAAGTCTAGGAAAACCATAAAGGAACTAATTGATGAATGTTTGTTCAGAAATTTTTGAAAGGTAGAATAAAGAACATTCTAGGTGATAGGACATGAGGGCCTGAAGAATTTGACGCTGACAGGGCATAGTTAAAGACAAGAGAAACAGAAGGAAACATAGAGTAATCTACCCAACAAGCGCGTGTAAATTGGTGGCAGAACAGAAACTGGGAGGGATAGTAAAGTGACGAATATTGCTACAAAGCTATAAAGAATAAGAAGCGCCATCATCGGCCTCGTTCTGAAATGCTGTGGAATCTAAAAGAAAGTAAGCTATGAAGAGAATTTTTTACATCATTCAATCATGTTTTTGTTGTTTTGCAGCATGGCTAGCATTGGTGTATCTAATGGCCGTAGAAACGATGACAGGCGCACTGAAACAGGCCGAACACATTATTCAAGAATAATATTTGACCCAAGAGTATGCAGCTATCATATTTGCGGTGTCGCAGACGATCATACTGGAGAGCCCTTTGCAACGGCTCCGTCGCAACTGGCCTTACCGCTTGCAGTCCTGATGTGACTTTTGAACGACCGCGTCTCTCCAATTGATTTTTAAAAAATATTTTCACCCAAAGCAAGGCAATAAAGCCACTACAACGCAACAAGTTAATCAGTGTTAGAAAATATGAGAAAAAATCTACTATTAAGGAGAGAGGGCAATAAAAGAATAAGATAAGTAGATAATGATAGACATTGCGTTTAAATTTTTAGAGATCAAAGTTGACTGGAAAACAAGAAGTCGGAAGAGAGTTCCACAAGTGAGAAATGCGATCGACAAAACTATTAGTATAGAACTTATGGTTAGATCTAGCGGCCATTTCAACTGTAAAAGGGTGAGACTTTGTCACCAATCTAGTACTTCGCTTAAATTTACAAACTTTAGGTACCATGGAAGAAAGTTCATCAGAACAATTACCGCTGAAGAATTAAGAAGACAGAAAATAAGGATTTACATAAAACTACTTAAAAAATGTATATAAATATTGCATTAAGCAAAAAGGTAATTTTAATGTCACGCACAGTAACGGCCCATCATGCATTGTCCAGTCGGACAACTCATAGCAAATAATAGTGACAATATAACTGAATAGAATGTAATTGCACATTATAATAAAGTCAAACACACATACATATATATATACATACATACACACACACACACACAACACACACACATATATATATATATATATATATATATATATATAGGGCACGATGCATAAATTGTCTAAATCATGCAAAAATGAAAATAACAGTGACATCTCATTTTGATAGATATATTTACCAAAATTACACAAAAACATCTTGAAATATTAAAGAATAAATTTATTCAATAAAGTCGCAAATCACTTCAACCACGGCCTCCAGTTGACTTCGGAATCTATTGCAATTCTTCTAAGCGGTCTCCTTTAATTAAATGAATGCTGTCATAATCCTTGCTTTCAGTTCATTTTTGGTGTTACACGGAGATTTGTTGGTTTCTCGCTTAACTGCGACATACATAATAATCAATGGGATTGCAGTCTGGAGAGTTAGGTGACCAAATGTAAGGGGTGATATTTGGATCTTTACTGGGTGCTCTATACTTTCGGCCTTGTGCCATACCTAAGCTACGCTTAGACAATCTCAATATGTGTGTGTGATCCAAAATATGTGTGTGCCTGTGATCGGAAGTATATGAGCCGGCCAGCTCCACTTGTCCAGTTTTCTTTTGTTTCATTGTCAGCTAAACAATGAATCCGAAAAAATTCCTTTCCGTGGGCAACACACATTCCATCCTGTCCCAAATCTTCACCTGAGGCCGAGGCCGGGCCGAGCCGAGACCATCAACAATATCGCTATATCATGAGTAAAGCAACCAGTTGTTGATTCCCCGTACACATTCTTGTAGATAGATACGAAAGTGAATACACGCAGCCTAAAAAAAGATAAACAACTAACATGCACAGACTGAGTCGCAGTAGCACAGACATAGACCTATTTGCATATTTATTCATTCAAATGGACACCGCCTACACCGTCTCCAGGTTCGACGATTTAGTTTGTCTCCATCACAACGCTGACGAATGTTCGATTGTTGCCATTACGTGTTATATTTTAAAATAAATCAAACTCTTAACAACAACAACTAGAGTAGAAGGTAGAGAAGAAGAGAGAAAAGAGATAGAGAGACGAGGTAATGATAGTGATAATATTAGCTGTTTCCTTGTAAGGAAACATTTGATATTCATTGACTGGGTAACAAATGCTTCTGTCGGTTGAAATTTATAAAATCTTTCCTTTAAAACAATTTCTCAAGAAAACAGGTTTCTTAAGTCCAGTAAAGTCTATTATCGCTTTTTCCAGTATTAATAGGCGCTTCGTTCTTAACATTTTTTTTAAGTCGTGGTGAACATCACTATTTTGAATATGTCATTATTCTCAGTTCGAATTACATGTGCTGTCCATTTTATTTGTTGCAGCTGTTGAAAGTCATCAGTTGATTCCGTTTCTTTTATTTGGTACCGTCCTTTGTTTGTGATTCTGTAGCGCCGGCCCACAAGGTTCGATGAATAATAGTCCTACACATTACACTCGCATGGAAACTTTTTTTCAGCTTCGATCTGAGAAAGTGGTCGAATAGAGCCGGCAGTTTCGATATTTCTGAATGAGTGTAGTGCCGCCATGCACAACATCCATACTTAAAAACACGTTGTCTCCCAAGACTCATTTTCCTTGTTGTCCCAACACAATATCTTAATTTATGTTTTAACATTGTTTCATATATGTAGTAAGGATATCATGGGTAGTATTTATCACAGACGACTCACCTGTGTGTCGTTCGCTACCTGTGTCCATTTTAAAACCCAGGGGCCAATAATATCTACCCATGGCTCACTGGAAAATGACCAATGTACAAATATTACATTGAAGCTAAATCCCATTTTCTATATTCAAAAATATTAAATTCTATTTTGGAAAAAAATTGGTTCTGGGGAATCATGATCTCATGAGCAATCAATTATAGCATCCCACTGAAAATAATCCTCACAGAAAAGAAAATAGATAATGACCCACCGGAGAATTATGTGGATCTCGTAGACATACCACTACGACCCTTCGGTGGGTCGTGTGAGTGCCAACGTGACTCTAGAGTTTAGATTAATGTTTTAGTATTTTAGCAATTTGTGGTGTTGAGCGAAACTATCCCTAGTAGAACCTGTTCCATGTTCAATTTCCTTAAAAGGAGGAAAAAGAATAGAAGTTGGGAAGTGGGATAATGTCGAAAATAAAAAAGGCAAAAGGCGATGCAAAAAGAAAATGGCGAAAGGGGGTGAAATAGAGGGAAAAGAAAAAGTAGGAAAAACGAGAAGAAAGAAAAAGACAATGGATAAAGAAAAATTGGCAAATCTTTTATATACCATAAGCTTTCAGGATGTGGCCATAATCATGACTTAGTTTCGTATCAGTCGGTTGCGTTCCCAAACGCACCGGAGCAGATATCTGACTACTCGGTGTAGTCTAAGAACGGCAGTCGTTTCCCCGACAAAGCCGTGGCCTTCCAGCAAGTAGCTATCCTATTTGCGGTGTCGCGGACGATCATACGGGAAAAGACTTTGTAACAGCTCTATCACAACTGGCCTAACCGCTTACAGTCCTGATACGACTTTTGAACGACCGCGCCTCCCCAATTGATTTTTTTTAAAAATAATTTCACTTCAAGCAAGGCAATAAAGCCACTACATTGCAAGAGGTTAATCAGTGTTAGGGAATTTGATAAAGGCTACTATTAAGGAGAAAGAACAATAGAAGAATAAGAATTATAAAGACAGAAGATAACGATTGAGATTGCATTTAAATTTTTGAAGATCAAAGTTGACTGGGAAGCAAAAAGTTAGAAGAGAATTCCACAAGCGAGAAGTGCGACTGAAGAAACTGTTAGCATAGAACTTATGGTTAGATCTAGCGATTTCAACTTGGATGAGACCGTGCTGCCATGAAAGTATTTATAGAAAAAACACTGGGAAGATAAGTTACATTGGTGCGAAAGGGACTGAAGCCGAGATGCCAAGTCAGGATCAATAATATTGCAGATTCTTTTGGGGATTTTATCAAGAATCTCTAAATATATAGCAGGAGCACGAGGCCATATGTGGCAGCAATTGTCAAAACAAGGACGAATGGTTATCTTATAAATATGTAAGACGAAATTTTTACACGAGATAGTGAACCAATTTTCTTAGTTGAATAAGTAGCAATTAATTCAATATATTCTTTCCACTTTATGTCAGCTGAAAACTTTAGCCCGAGAAGGCGCAATGAATCACTCTCTTGGAGGTTAGCATCAGCCATGTTGATAAACGGTAAATAGGGTTCTCTCAGATGATTAAAAGAAAGCACTTTCGTTTTTGAGGCGTTAAAATTAACGAGACAACCATTGACCCATTTAACAACAGATTCTAGGTCATTTTTGAAACCAGCTACCAATATGACTTTATCGAACCGATCAGACTCACTATTAAGACAGAAATATGGTTTTGTCATCAGCAAATATACCGTCAAAAATGTAAGGGCGATGAATGAGATGGGACTGGTCTGGTTGTACACATCGCGAACCGCTTCCATGAAGTAAGGCTTAGTACTTGGTGGTCTTATCCCGATTGCATGTACCGTAACGGTTATCAGCATCGATAATTGAATCGGCGTAATCTGTGAACTTGGGCACGGTATAAATCATTCACAGCTATGAGTAAAATTCTCCAGGCATAGGTAGGTGCCAGTCTAAGTGGTAGAAAATTCTCAATTTAGAATTGTGGAGATGGCAACGGGAAACCATTATGCTAACCTCCACAAGAACTTCACTTAATAATAAAGAAAAGACACTTTTTCCATTGCTATGACCTTTCGGATTCCTTTTACACACGTCTATTAATACACCACCCACTCCTTTAAAATGCCATGTTTCTTCAGGAAGTAGGCTATCATGGCTCTACATAATTCCCTTTGTTGTTAAGTGAGCATTGCTATGAGTTCTTGGAAAAGTAGTTGAATGATTTCCTGTTGTCTTCTCCAAGGTTTTAAATTATTTTTCCTTTTCTTAGGTTAACAAAGAAAAAATTGTTATCAGACAGTCGAATTTCTGTACCTGAGAAAAAATAAATAAAAAAGAAAATTATTTAATGATACAAAAGAAAGAAAGAAAGAAAGAAAGAAAGAAAGAAAGAAAGAGAAATTTAAAATTAAAAATTAGACAAGAAAGAAAGATTGAGAAAATCAGTTAAGGATACAAAAGAAAGAAAGAAAAAATAAATAAAGAATGAAAGAAAGATATTTAAAATTAAAAATTAAATAACAATGAAAGAAAAATACTTCATGCAAGAATACAAAAGAAAAAGAAAGAAAGAAAGAAAGAAAGAAAGAAAGAAAGAAAAATAAATTAAAAATAGATAATAAAAAAGAAATAAACAGAAAATCAGTTGAGGATACAAAAGAAAGAAAGAAAGAAAGAAAGAAAGAGACAAACAAACAAATCAAATTTAAAATTAAAAATTAAATAAGAAAGATACAGAAAATCATTTAAGGCTACAAAATGTAGAAAGAAAGAAGAAATAAAGAAAGAAGATATTTAAGATTAAATAAATAAAAAAAGAAAGAAATTTAAAAATTAAATAAGAAAGAGTAAAAGATACATTAAAAACATTAAAGGATACAGAAAGAGAGAAAAAAAAGAAAAAAGATATTTAAAACTAAATACATAAGAAAAAAAGAGAGAAAGAAATTAAAAAAATGAAAATTAAATAAGAAAGTACAGAAAAAAATTAACGAAACAAAAGAGAAAAAGAAAAATGAAAAATATTTAAGATAAAATAAATAAGAAAGAAAGAAGTAAATCAATACCTTGAATTATAAATAAATAAGAATTCAGGTGAAATAAATAAAGATACATAAAAATGAAAGACCTTGGAAAGAATCCCTAGCAACGTCGTTGTCATCACAGTAATGAAGTGTTTATTATTGTTGTTATTACTGCTTTAGTTTCAGTTGCCGTTGACAACGATGTTGATTTACTGCAGCGAGCATAGAATCCGAATGTTTCAGTTTCTCCTCAGCGATGCAGCATTGTATTTTTGCATTTTTGTCTTGTGGTAATTAAGCGTATCATTTATGGCTAGACAAAATATGGCCGAACATCAACAGGTTAACTAGTGTATTTTGCATTTTTTTAATTTTTCAAAATATTAAACTAATATAGAAAATAAACTCGTTATCTTAATCGACACGATTGCTTAAGTCAAGCAAGTAATGAATCAACATCAGGATAAGGATAAGCCAGGTGGCAGTGTCTTTGGCGAACTTTTACAAGAAATTTTTGAAAATCAAACTTGACTGGGAAGCGAGAAGACAGAAAAGAATTCCACAAGTGAGAAGTGTGAGAAAATAAACTGTTAGCATAGAAATTAGGGTTCGAGGTAGGCATTTCAACTGTAAAATGATGAAACCTTGGCGCCAATCTAATACTGCGCTTAAATTCATAAGCTTGAGGTACCATGAAGGAAAGTTCTTCAGAAGAATTAACGTGAAAGTATTTATAGAAAAAACTCAGTAAAGGAAATGAAGACGAGATGCCAGGTCAAGACCAATAACATTGCAGATTCTTCTTTGGATTTTATGAAGAATCTCTAAATATAAAGCAGAAGCACAAAACCAGATGTGGCAGCAATATTCAAAGCAATGACGAATGACTTATCACTATGTAAAATAGTTTCTGTCAAGAAAAAAAAACTGTCTACAACATGGTGAAACCAATTTTCTTAGTTGAATACTTAGCAAACGATTCAATATATTCTTTCCACTTCCAAGAAGGTGCAATGAATCACTCTCCTGGAGGTTAGCATCAGCCATACTGAAAGCAGTTTTGTTTTTGAGGCGTTAAAATTAACAAGACTCTCCTTAACAAGCTGGGTAAAAAAAAAAAAGCAGAATCCGTCAATGATATTAGAAAATTGTATCTAAGTGCTCCATGTGAAAAACTTCGAGTAGAACATTAAAGATTTAAAAAAAGATATACCTCCATAAATTATAATATAATCTTTTACTGGACATAAAGTTGAGGATCATTTTTTTATTGTTATTAAATAATAAACTGATCCTCTTAAATTTCTACACTATAATATAATTGCTGAAATATATTTAAAGACTCCCATGTAAAAATCCGTTCAAAGTAAGGAATTAATATAATATGCTTTAAATTTTGACGATATGACAAACTAGTCATAATATAACATTATATTGGTCCTAAACTGGGGGATCGATTTTATATTGTCATTACGTAATAAACTGATCCTCATGGAATTAGTGCACATTAATATAATAATTGCATAAATATATATTTAAAGTCTCACAAGTGAAAAACGTCGAGTAGAATAACTTCACAAAACATATTTTGACGGCAAAGGGAAATAAGTAATAATATAATAGCCTACTAGACATAAAATGAGGGTTCAGTTTTAGATTGTTATTAATTAGTAAACTAATCCCTCTCAAGTGCAAAATTATATTTAAAGACTCTTATGTGAAAACCTATTAATATTAAGGAAATAGCAAAATATACTGTGAATTTTGACGGTATGGTTAAATTAGTCATAATATACTATGATTAACAATAATATATTGTTATTAAGTAATAAACTGATCCACAAAGAATTATTACACATGAATATAACTGTAAAAATATCCATTTAAATACTCACGTGTGAATACGTTCTATTAATACTGGTAAGGGCTTAACAAAATATGTAATTATTTTCCACTTCAACGGTAAACTGGTAATAAAAATACACTAATGGACATAAAGTGGGAGATCTGGTTTCTATTATTTTATTAAACTGATTCTCCCGAATTACAAAGCATCAATGTAATAACTGGTTCTCGCAAGATCACCGAAGTTAAGTAACATCTTGCCTGGTTAGTAACTATATAGGTAACTGCTTGGGAAGACCAGGTGCTATAAGCTTAGATGTGTGTGGTGTGTAATGGATAACGTCTCGGAATTGGAATTCGGAGAGCCGAGTTCCAATTCCAGTTGGGTTCTATATATTCATTTACGCGCCAATATTCTTGGAAAAGGTATGGATCCAACTCTCCCCCACGCAATTATGGGTTAATTAGTACGACTTCTATTAGTAAATAATTATTATCGCCAAAAAATTTATTACAGTCTAAAAATGTTTCATGGCTTTAAATAATCTGCAAAAGGTTGATAAGCCGTAAAACACAAATCAGTCAATAACAATATGTTTCATAACCAAACAGGAAAAAAATCTGTTAAAATATTTTACATACGAAAAAACATCTAATAATAGTGAGGACTTAACAAAATTTTCTGTATTTTTTACGGCAAGTGTCAACTAATGATAGAATATTCCATTGGAAATAAGTGGGGGGTCAGTTTTATTTTGTTATTCAGTAGTAAACTGATCCCTCAGTATTACTATATATGCAAGCAACGAGGAAGTTTTATTGAAAATAGGAACTACAAGGAAAGTAACATGTTAAGTATTTTAATCACTGTTTTCTATCGTTTCTCTTGTCTGCAGAATGTCTTGTGAGTATTACTTTCCCTGGGCCCTCTTTTCTCGTTATGTGTCAGAAATTTCAGTTACCTATTTTTTATTGTAATTAAAAGTTTCCTTGCTGTTACTATTTTCCTTAAGATGTCCATCTTGCCCACAGGTCCCGTCCAATTATTCTCAGGGTCAATGATAGAATACTTTACTGGACTTAAGTGGAGGATCGATTTTATTTGGTTGTTCAGTAATAAATTGATCCCGCGGAATTTCTAGATATGCAAGTAACGTCCATGTATACCTAGCATTCGTCAGTCGAACCACATCACTGTCAATTCAAATCTTCTTCAATTGTAAAGAGATAGTCACTCGTTCACTGCTCTATGGGTGATTACATATTACACAGCTGATCGCGTTACACTGCGTGCCAAATTATTATTGAGATAACTTTTTTTTCTAATATTTCAAAAACTGTCCAATCAATTCACACAAAAGTCAGTGTTGCCAACATTGTGTGAAAATTTTCTGTGAAATGATTGGACGGTTTTTGAAATATTGTCCAATCAATTCACACAAAAGTCAGTGTTGCCAACATTGTGTGAAAATTTTCTGTGAATTGATTGGACGGTTTTTGAAATATTGTCCAATCAATTCACACAAAAGTCAGTGTTGCCAACATTGTGTGAAAATTTTCTGTGAATTGATTGGACGGTTTTTGAAATATTGTCCAATCAATTCACACAAAAGTCAGTGTTGCTAACATTGTGTGAAAATTTTCTGTGAATTGATTGGACGGTTTTTGAAATATTGTCCAATCAATTCACACAAAAGTCAGTGTTGCCAACATTGTGTGAAAATTTTCTGTGAATTGATTGGACGGTTTTTGAAATATTAGAAAAATAGTTATCTCAATAATAATTTGGCACGCAGTGTCTTTGTTTCTAACGATATTTTTCTATTTCCTATATGACTTTACTTAGCAATGCATCTTTCGCTATTCCTATGCACGGTGGAGTAATGGATAGCAGCTCGGATTGAGGAATCGGAGAGCCGAGTTCGAATTCCAGTCGGATCCATTACATTCACTAATACCCTTTGGAAAGGCATGAATCCTCTTCTTCTCTCCCCCATCTATGGGTAAATAGCAATACAGACAGAGTTCTTTAGGTTAAGGTGGCAACCGATCTAGGATAAATTAACTCTGAATTCAAAACTGTATGTAGCCCTGGCGTAGCACATACTATACAGCTAAAGAAAGGATCATTCGCATTGGTTTGATGATCCCGGCTATGGTCGAAAAATGATTTCTGTAGCACATTTTCCGTCGACGGTTGCTACACTACACTGATCTTGACATTCCCATTCTGTTGCACATGTCGTGAGCCGTCTCTTTTGCTGGCAACCGTGCATTCTGTCTTCTTTCAGTTTATGGCTAATTCTTCTTGCTTTCTATTACTACCTCGTCCAAGAGCTCATTTAGTTTCTTTTCAAGCTTTGCCATCGACACTGTTATCCGTGAATCTTATGTTACTCAGATAATATACTAATAATTAAATAAGCTAATAAATCCTTGTAGGTTATCCATTTTTCTTCCAATCGTCTTGTTATATATTAGGTTGTTACATATATTCGTTCGTTTTTTTTTTCTGAGAATGATCTCGAAGAATAATATTTCGTAGCATTGTTTCCATCTTAGTTATTGAAATTTTATTTCAGATTAGATACCAATTTGAAATGGAATACGCAGCAGACAAGAATAAGCATGTTCGACATCTTCTCTTTGCTTTTAACCAAGGTCACAATGCTTCCAAATCTGCTCGAGACATTTGTGTTGTGCACGGAAATGATTTCATTACTGGCAGAATGATATGAAATGTTTCAAAACAACCAACGGTCAATAATAAGCTGTATGTTTAACAAATGAACAGTGGCTCAAAGAGGCAATTTATCTGAAATACCTTAACGATGATAGAGCGTGATTATCGAACATGACAATGCTCGTCCACACGTCGCATACCTGAACAAATATGGAGCTCAGTTCTGCCATACACACCATATTCTCCTGATTTAGCTCCTTCGAACTAGGAACTTTTTCGATCGCTTTCTAACAATTAGAGGGGTGTGTCATTCAACAACGATGTTGAGCGTAAAATGTGGCTTGATGAATTTTTTTTAGTCAACACCTAGTGATTTCTATCGTCGAGGCATTAAACAGTGGATCGTTGGAAGGAACAATGAAGGGGGAATACATTGTTGAATGATTCGTCGGAACTGTTAATAAATAATAAGTATTAAAATAAATTATAAAAAACGAACGAATTTATGTTATAACCTAATAGATTTAATTAATCTGGTAAGTCTTAATCATCTTTCTGTTTTTGTTTATCCACCGAATTCATTCTCTATCTGCGTGGATGCTGCTTGTTTCTCTTAGCGACACGATCTTCCTCTCATTCAGTCATTCGAGTCAGCGTAAGTTAAAGTTTAAATATCTACGTAAGAAGTGCCAAACTTCTTTCATGCGCCGTTCACTTCCAGACATAGGCAATCATGTCATTCCACAACTTCTCGTAACTACAATTTTGTCCATTTACCATCCCTCGTATTCCATGTTACGTAATCTCATTGGATGTTACTCGATGTTTCTCTCTAACTCTCCTTTTTTCAATATGTCTTCTGAGTGTCAAATTTTCCAAGCCTTCTTCCCTCATTATGTGTCCTCGAAGTTTCAACTCACTCTGATTACAAATGTTCTTTTTGTTTCCATTTCCCTTAAAACTTCCTCATTGCTCAAATGTTCCTTCCATGGTATTATCAAAATCCTTTTGTATAACCACAATCTCTTGCTTCAAGTTTTCTTTTGATCTGGGAGGAAATTGTCTAGCTTTCACTGCCATATAGAAAGATTGACATTACGAAGCAGTTCAGCAATCATTTCTTTCTTTCTAAGCGAAGTGTTTCTGTTTCTTAATCCTTTGTTCAGCTTTTGGAAGGCGACTTTGTCTGTTCCGATGTGCCTTCGGATTTCGGTGTCACATTTGCTCAAAGTCTTCCTAAATATTTAAAATTTTTCACTTGCTTGATTTTAACATCTGCAATTCCCATCTTGGGTTGTCCCTGTCGCTAAACAACATACATTTTGTCTTAAGATTGATGATCCTTTCCTCCTACCTAACTTTACTAGCATGTTTCGTTCCAGCAGTTTTCTCTCTTTGCCATAAGTACAGTGTCATCTGCGTATCTTATGTTGTTACTATTGTGTCTATCAATAATAAATCCTGGTAGGACCTCTAATTCTTTTCTTATTCAGCTTACACTGATATCCATTTCTGCTTGGGAAACTTCTTACCGATGGAACGCAAATTAGTTGCTAAACGTCTGAAAAATCCTAAGAATTTTTCATCGCTTAAGAAATGTGGCAGTACATTTTCTTGCTATCTTGTACTGTCTTGATATCTTGTAGTAAAATGCGATATGTAATGATACTTTTAGATCCTTTGGGGATCGCGTTAGTCGAGGTGAAAAATAGACGCAAAATTGTCGAAGAATCTAACCGGGCCTGATTGTGATTTCGCAGAATAAATACAATTCTGGAAATGCTTTAAGTTAAAGAAGAGGATCTGTTGAGCCAAGCTTATTTAAGGAAGGGGTGTAAAAGGCGCTAAGAATGTTAATGTTCTTTTCTCGACGATTGAACCTGAGAAAAATATGCCAAAGAACTCAAACCATTATCATATTTCCAACAAAATAGACATCTGTAAAAATAAAAGGCGAGAATTATCGGCTCTTAACTGTGATTTCGTTGTTAAAAATAAACTAAAACTGACAACCACGCTTATTGCCAGAACAAATACAGATGTTAGTAATGCCTGACTGATTATATATATATATATATATATATATATATATATATATATATATATATATATATATATATATATATATATAATGTTCACACTGTTCATATTTACATACGCTCTATCCTTGATTTTGAGTACTCCTCAACTATAAATATCGCAAACTTTAAGCTTTATATATATATATATATATATATAGGGGGGGGGAAGAGGTACATAGACAGAGTCAGAGAGATGTTTATCTATCTATCTATTTATCTATCTATCTATCTATCTTCTCTATCTATCTATCTATCTATCTTTACTACTTTCTCTGCCAAACGAACTTGTTACTGTTGTATTCAGTTCGGTCTCCAATGTGTGTCCGACAATATGAGATTGTGCCTGATATAATTAAGCATGTAAATATACATATACACATGCACACACACGCATTCACGCATATGAACGCACACAAACAGGCACTCGCACAGACACGCACACAGACACACACGCGCTTCTTATATGTGACTGTTTAAGCCAAGTTTCAATCCTCATTTTCGCATCTAGCAAATCTTTTGCGGCATTGTCTTCAAAATATACTATCCGTCGTTATAACCATGATTAATTAATATTATTGACGAGGGAACAAAGGCTCATGATTTTTTAAATAAATAATTTCGATTGTGTAAGTAGAATTCGAATTCATTTGATACAAATTTCTTAACTCGATCTCAAATGTTTCTATTTTATGACCAGCGGGTGGGAATTTTTGAAGTCTTCTCTACTTATTATCTGGCACCCACTTGACCGAAGAAGAACTATAGAACAAATCGGTAAAAGAAAGCTTTTGGGGTCAAGTAACAACACGACAGAAATAGAGAGTTTCCAGTTATATTGACGTCCACGCTTGGGATCGAAAAAGTAAAGGCTGAGCAAGCCTTGTTGAGGGGCAGATTGGTTTCGTTGCCGTCCGTTCATACTGTCAGTCACACGTCGTGAGGCAGCGAGTTGGTTGGATGGAAGAGCTGGTCTTTTAGACTGACATGGTAGAAGTTGTCCCAAATGCCAGCTACCAATCTACTCAGACTGAGCAAGTGAAGCACTGAATCTTCTTTTATGTGCAGCGTCCCTTCCGAACGTAGGGGATCATGGCTCTCCACATCTTCCTGTCTCTTGTAGCTCTTAATAAGTTTTGTCTTTTTGTTATTTCTCCCAAACCATTTTCCATCAAGTATGTTACGCGTTGATTTCCTCTGTTCCTCTTTCCCTCAATCTGTCCTGTGAGTATCAGATTTTCGAAGCCCTCTTTCCTCCTTACGTGTCTTAGAAATTTCAGCTCTAACCACCTAATATTAAATATGTTTCCTTTTTGTTTCCATTTTCTCTAAAACCTCATCGTTGCTCATATGTTCGTTCCATGCTATTCTCAGCATCTTTCTGTATAATCCCATTTTTGTTGTTTCAAGTTTCAAGTTTCTTCTTCATCTTTGAGGATATTGTCCAACATTCACTGCCATATAGGAGAACAGATATCACATAACAGTTCAGCACTCTTTTCTTCGTTTCTAAGTTTTTCTGTCGCTAAATACTCTGCTTAGCTTTTGGAAGGCTTCTTTGGACATCCCAATGCGTCTCTGAGTAAAAGACCAAAAATTTCTGGAAACGGGGTTTTAGTGCTCATTTTTTAACGGGACGTTAGATTTCAGCTATACTTTCCTTGTGAATGTGCAGTGATTCTTTCCCAGTTTTTGTTTACTGAGACGCAATGTGGGTTGTCAGTGGCCGGTCAGCGGGGCGAGGGACTCCTTGTATCCTTACATATTTAGCTAGTAATGTAAATATGAGAAATAAGAATGTAATCTTCCGTCAAACCAAGAAGGACAGTAATGCATTCGAAAAACTAAATAAACGTATATGGTTGCAGCGCTGAAAATTCGATTTGGACAAAGTTGACCGTTTACAATAGTTTTGCTTTATCTTCATTGTGAAGGTCACTTACTAGAGACACACGAAAAAGGCGATTTCAACAACAGTTTCTCTGTCGTATATTGGGTATCCGGTGGCAAATGTACGTATATTCAATCCATTGCTCGGTCAGCTGCTAAAAAAGTTGGTTCACGGTGTCGTGAGAGAGAATTTTTCTTTTGAGAATCTATCTTACATATCTAAAAAAAATCTACTATTTGTCCATGCTTAGAATATTACTGGCACATATGGTCAGGTGCTTTTGCTATTTATCATGAGCTCTTTGACAAACTCGAAAGAAGAATTAGCAATATTATTGGTCCTGATCTGGCAGCTCGGCTTCAGTCACTTTTACACAGCTGTAAGGTTGCCTCACCGTGTCTTTTCTATAAATACTTTCATGGTAATTTTTCAGATGAGCTCTTCGCTATGGTATGTAAACTTTATGAATTTAAGTGCAGTAGAAGCCAATTTTAATCTTCAAATGTTTAAATGCAATGTCAGTCGCTATCTACTGTCCTCCTGATTACTCTTTTTGTTCCAGCTCAATGTTTCTGTTTCTAATATTTTCACACCAAGTAACCCTTTGTGTCTTAATGGCTTTACTGCATTGCATGGGGTGAAATGGGTTAAAAAAGGAAAAACAAATGGCGTTGATATATTCGAACGCATTCAGTCTACAAGTATAGAGTCATGGTGCTTCAGCATTGGTTGCAATGGAGTATTCACGTGGTCAGGTTGAAGGATAATATGATTCCTAAAGAGTTTCTATATGGTGAGTTAGCCAAGAGAAACAGACCAACACAAAACTGAGTCATAAAGAATGCAACAAGAACAAGACTTGTAACAGTAGAAAGCCGACATCAGGCAAAATGACTGCGAAAAACCTATCCCTATATCGTTCATTTTGGAGGAAAGTATTAGACAATTGCAAAAGAGATATGAAAAAGCATCGTGTTTAGCATGAAAAACGCAATGGTGAGAGTCTTACCGTTAATCTCCCTGCAAAATGTTGACATGACCTAACGTGTAATGAATGTGGTCTTGTCTGTCTAAGTTCGGGCAAGCCTTAAAGATCATCAAAGACGTCACATACAGAGAGACGTCACTCACTTCAAGTTATGCAAAAAAATAATGTGCATAAGTTGATTGACTAAAACAACATTTGAAAGTTCACCAAAGTATTACTGCAACACTTATTGCAAGAGGCACCCAACGTTACTACATCTGCGTAAGAGAATGTAAGACCCTAGCAAAACTAAAAGGCCACATCCGTTCTAGCCGTATTTGAGGATCAACCAAACGATTACATTACTCGAAATCGAATCAAACCTATCTATCTATGAAAAATTATAGGCTCCCGCCAAAATTTCTCACGTTTGGTTAGATTTCGGGTAGTGGGTAGGAACAAAATCTTTTCGGCAGCCACCATCTATCTATCTATCTTTCTGACACAGTCTGTTTATATCTGTTATATCGGAATAAAGTTTCACTGCCGACACTTGAGTTTGAACATAGATCGCCAGTTAGCAAACATCACATGATTGAACTAAGCAGACCACGTGACCATAGAGGAAACGCATCAGAAGGAAGTCGCGCGTGACGTCTAAATTGATCGTCATTCTTGTCTATACTGATTACTATTCAGATCTGTATTTCTATTCTATCCTCTGTTACTATTCGGACCGCT
Organism: Acanthosepion pharaonis; assembly: GCA_903632075.3. NCBI lineage: Eukaryota > Metazoa > Mollusca > Cephalopoda > Sepiida > Sepiidae > Acanthosepion > Acanthosepion pharaonis. The sequence goes on from CAHIKZ030002457.1 coordinate 704,177, forward strand.
ATTCTCTACTCTATTCACTATACTATTTCTCTATTCGGATCACTATACGGGTTACTATTCGAGCGAGTATTATCGAGCAAGAACTATTAGTGCGAGTGATATTCGAAGGCGACTGACACCAGTATTGCTCAACGGCGTACTATAAGTTGTATCTGCGATTACAAAGTCACAAAACTAACGACCACTACAAAAGCGACAACGAGTATTCATTGGCATTATAAAAGTGGCAATGAGTGTTCGTTGTCATCATAAAACTATCTATCTTGTATTGATAAATATTTTTTATTATACCATATTAACTCAAATCCTCCTGGTGTTTGTTTAAACTGACACCTCCCCACCCTATATCTAAACTATAATTATAAACTATAATTTTGGAAAGGGAAAATTTCACTGACATGTTTTGGACAATCTTCAAGCTTTCATCTGAAATCAACAAAATATGAACCTTAAGAAAAATGGTCGAAATATATGAGAAAAAAAGAAGGCTTTAGATTAAACTGACGTCAGGACGATATGGTCGAAAGTTGAAAATACACCAACAGTTTTACTGTTCCTGACTGTATAGATACGTAAGAGCAGTTTTGAAAATTGCCGACTCACCCATTTGGTTTTTGTACTTTTTACTCTATCAAACGCTAATGGGGGACTGTAACTGAGTCTCTGCTCATAGGACAAAGCGAATTGGTATTTTTGATTTTCTCAAGCATGGTCATAAGTGTCTCGAAAGAAATTCTAATGTAGCTTTGCTGTGAGGCTTCATAACCTTTACGAAAGTCTCCCTACCTCCCTCTCTGTCTGTCTGTCTATCTCTGATCATTAGCAATTTCAGTCTGTTCACTTTCTATCTACTAGGGTGGGCTGAAAAGTTCATAGTCTGAAGGAATGATGCTAGCGATGTGAAACTGTATGTAACTTCGACTCTTTTTATTATAATTTAAAACCAGAAATATTTTTAGATTTTAAGAATATTCTTTTAGAAATAATACTGGTTTAGTGATCCAAACCTTAATTATTAACACATAGTTGGAGGAGAAGAGATGGATTCACATCTTTCTCAAATGTGTTAATATAACGAACCTAACTGGAATTAGAGCTCGTCTTTCCGATTTATCCACCCACACATCGAAGCTTACAACACGTGGTATTCCCAAACGATCACCCATCTACTAGGCTCGACGTTGCTTAACTTCAGTAATATTACGGGAACAGGTATTTCTACGTGAAGTGGCCGTAAGCCTCAAATATTGCTCGCCCCCAAGTCCAGGATTGAACTCACAATTACTGTGTCACCAAATTCAAAGCTTTACTTCATGAGGATATTGTCCCGTGACATTTTTGTGACAGTAATTTTGAGTTCAATTCCAAGAAATGGGCATTGGAATGAGAAATATTTAACCCTGAAGATTAGAGAATATATCGTTCACATATGCAAATAGTTTAAAACTTTACCTTGACTGTTGTGTGTTATGTGCCTTCTCTATAATGCACAAAAATCTAATTTGTATGTTGGTCATAGAACAACCACCCTATCTCATAGGTTAGTTTCCCACCTGACCGATCAAAGCAATGTGCCTTTAGGGCTTGTATTGAGAAAAAAACAGATCACTAGGCACCGAGGACTCCAGTGTATGTATATTAATCTTGTAGACTCCAGTGTGAAGTATAAGGCGGTAGCCTCAAAATATTGCTAGTAGAGAGCAAGAGATAGATAGATAGATAGATAGATAGATAGATAGATAGAGAGAGAGAGAGAGAGAGAGAGAGAGAGAAAGAAAGAGAGAAAGAAAGAAACAGACAGAGAGACAGACAGACAAACATAGAAAAACAAGTAAAACCGGAAAGAGAACACTAGAAAGGATTGAAGAAAAAGATTAAAGCAAAAATGCAGAAACAGAGAAGGATACAAATAAGAGAGAGATATAGACTGACGAAAAGAGAGAGGAATATGCAAATATTAGGACAAAGAAAGAGAGAGAGAGTGAGAGAGAGAGAGAGAGAGTGAGAGAGAGAGAAACACAAAACGACAGAGAAAAGAGAGAGAAAGTGTAAAATAAAAAAAAAAATAGAGTACGAGAAAAAAGAGTTTAAAAGAGGTATTAATGTAGAGAGAGAGAGAGAGAGAGAGAGAGAGAGAGAGAGAGAGAGAACAAGTAAAAATGAAAGAGATAGTCCAGGAAATAAAAACGCGGAACGAGATAGATTTAAAAAACGTATTTCCTTGGTAAAGATCGAACTCTTAACGCAGACTATCGCGGTAAATATTACCCCACGGCGGAGTGTATCGGAATATAAACTACAAGAGAATAAACGTGAACGGAAGAGGAGAGAGAGAGGTAGAGAGTTTGTGAGTGAGCGAGAAAGGGTGAAAATGGATGAGCGAGAGAGTGGGTCATTTGGCTCGCTTCTAACTGCGGGGATTGCCTCGTTTTCAAGCGTGACATCGAAAAAAAAAAAAAACAACATAAAACGCGGGCTGAGGTGATCCCCGCTCCATGACTCATCACAACATTATACACTCATCAGACTTTCAACTGTTGCAGTAGCGGCTCGAGCAGCTTGCCAGGCTGACGTCATCTGGCGGGAAGGAATACCACGATAACGTCACCCGTAGCCAACTCTCTGATCTCATGCCTCCAACCACGCTTTGCCCATCTAATTTGTGTTGTTTTGTTTGTGATGAACACGTTTACGATTCATGGATTGGTAAATGACTAAGCAGTGTATACTTGCATTATCTGTTTTTTTTTTTCCTCCTACCTCCACAACTTTTAGTCCTTGGTATGTTTTAGAAGTTCACACGCATATATATATATATATATATATATATATATATATATATATATATATATATATATATGTGTGTGTGTGTGTGTGTGTGTGTGTGTGTGTGTGTGTGTGTGTGTGTGTGTTTGTCGGTCTGTTTGTCTGTGTACGTGCGTGCAGGGTGCAATGGGTAAATTGTCGTCATTTTATATTTTTAATTTCGTGCATGCACGTTTGTTCTTGATTTCCTTGACTGCAGAGTAGGATGAGTCGGGCATCGTCTGTGAGAAAAATAGCACCATGACGCAATTCACTCCGCCAGAAATTTGGAAACGGCATGCTGTACTGCTTGGCATTCGCGCCGGAAGCTCCAATGCGAACATTTCAATTGTGTTTGGGTGTCAATCCGAGGACAGTGCAGACGAGTTTGAAAAAGTTGGATGAGTCTAATGGTGATCACAAAGTTACAGCAGCTCGGAAAACTCACTCTGATCATTCTGATAAGAAAAGAACTTCCAAATTTGTTGGTGAGGTCCTCAGACTCAACACGGAGGTCTACATCAAGTGCTTTGAGGAGGTAGTACTACGCTGGGTTAAGAAGAGGATGGCTGTTGGAAGATCCTATGTCTGGCAACAGGACTCAGCACCATTCCACACAAGCAGGAGAACCCAGTCATGGCTGTCAGACGATTTCTGCAACAACATCACCCCTTACATCCGGCCACCTAACTCCCCGGACTGCAACCCCCTTGATTATGTGTGGGGTGTGGTTGAGCGAGAGACCATCAAGACTCCTTGTAACACCAAAGATGAAGAGGATTATGGCAGTATTCAACAACATAAACAAGGAGACCGTCTAGAAAAGTTGCAGGTGATTCGAAGTAGTCTGTGGTTGAAGCGAGTGGCGATTTTATTGAATAAATTTAATCTTTAGTATTTCAAGATATTTTATGTGTAATTTTGGTAAATATATCTGTTAAAATGAGGTGTCAGTATTATTTTCATTTTTACGTAATTTAGACGACAATTTATCCATCGCATCCGTGTGTGTATAGAGAGAGAGAGAGAGAGAGAGAGAGAGAGAGAGAGTTCGAATTCCAGTCGAATCTATTACATTCACTTATGTGCTAATAACCTTAGGAATGGTATTAATCCTCTTTTTCTCTCTCCAGCAATGGGTAATTAGCAGAGCAGACCGGGTTCTATAGCCTTGGATGGCAACTGGTCTAGGATAAGGACAACTCTGTATTCAAAACCTGTGGAGGGTCGTTTGGGGACCTTGTGGCACTTAGTGCACCAGGTCTCTGAATTCAGCCCTTCAAAAAGTGTGTTGGTCCTGCACAAAGCCTTCACCACTATAATCAAGTCAAATGCTGGTGTCTGGCTGTCGGTTCCCAGGAACTGAGTTACTGACCCTCATACGTCGAATATGACGAGAGAATCCACCCCAACACATATATATATATACAAGACACTGTGCAAAGACTCCAAATACTAGGGTTGTAATAAAAGCCAACATTAAATAATGTGTCATATGCTGAGTGACTAATGTTGATAATTGCGTATCGGTAGGTTGTACTTTATAGTATACAACATTATTGTCCACAAAATAGAAACAAAAAACATAAAATGAAAATAATTTTCCTGCAACTAAGGCTTTTTTAAAACTGTTTAATTCTAGAAAATAAGTACAAGCGGAAGTGTCCTTTTTGTTTCCATTTTCTCTAAAACTTCCTCGTTGCTCATATGTTTGGTCCATGGTACTCTCAGCATTTCTCAGTTGCTTCAAGTCTCTTCTTCATCTGTGAGGTTGTCCAACATTCACTGCCATATAGGAGGACTGATGTTTACATACCAGTTCAGCACTCTTTTCATTGTTTCTAATGATTTTTTTCTGTTCTTATTTTCTTAATACTGTGTTTATCTTTTGGAAAGCATCTTTTGCTATCTCAGTGAGCCTTCGCACTTTTTGTCCTTATGAATCATTAAAATCTAATCCCTGATTAAGCCCTCGGCCACACTTTTAACATCAGCTTTAATTCTATTTCATTTTAGTGGCATACTGTTTGTTTACTGGACTTAATTAGATCGAAGAAAATAAGGGATTAAAATATTTTTTGAAAACAATTTTAAAGTGATATCTCAACTTGAAATTATAGCATGTTTAAAACTTTTGACAGAAATGATTATTATTAATTTGTTGACTCATCTTTCGTTTTATTTCCATTGTTTTTCATTGAAATTCTCAAGATTTTTTTCATGTCTCGTCTAATGGCCTTAATAGCTATCATGACTCTCTACAATTTTCTCTCTTTGATTGTTCTGTGTGTCATGCATCTTCAGAACCCGAGTAATCATAGCTCTCCACAGCTTCATGTCTTTTGTTGTTCTATGTAACTTTTGACACTTTAATCCCCTTTACCTTGTTCTGCCATCCATATAAGCACTTCTTTTGCGAGTCATACAGCTTCAGGACATGAGCAATTATGGCTCTCCACAACTTCCTGTCTTTTGTTACTCTAATGATTTTTGACACTTTACTTTTTTCCGTGTTCTGCTATCCCAGTGCAGTTAAAACATGAATTTAAATTAAAATTATATCATCAGGTCAGGTCCGGTAACTCACCAGGATTTTAGGGGAACCACATGTACTGCGGCTATAGCAGTTCTTATGTGTCTTGGGCAAGATAGCCTGACGGACGACATTCCTCTTTCTGATTTTGGAATTCAGATTTTTTCTTCTCCGAGACTGGTTTTCACCTCAAGGCAAGAGAACACAGTCAAACCTGTTATTTAACCCATAGTTGGGAGGCGTGAAGAAAACGTTGATTCATACCTTTCCTAAGTGAACGAAACGAACTAAGCTATAATTCGAATTAGACCCGCCGATTTTTTCCGATTCGTTAAAAATTGCATTATCGCAGTTCCTAAAATTAAATAAAAAATATGAAATAAAGGTGTGCTAGGCAATAGTCAGGATTTTCGAAGGCTTCATCGAAGCTTTTTTTGGTTGACAATTCCTATGAAGGGCGTGATTTCTTGTTCAACCCTCAGGTTCATCCAATTTAGCGATTCATCGATTAATTAAAACCACTGCCATCATTTAAGTAGTTTTGTTTGTCTATTCCACTGAAGGGCGTAATTTCTTGCCTAACGCCCAGGTTAATACAATGTAGCTCTACATACATCATTAAAACCACTTTGGGGAACTCAAATTTCATATATTTCTTCCCCCGGTTTACCTGTTTCTCTTTGTGATATTATAGTTTGCTTACTTTTGTATTTTTCGCTAATCTTAATATTCTACATCTTTTCTCAATGATTACATTCGCTGGTCAATACACTCTTCCTGTTTATCTTGCTTTTAATTTCTCTCCCGATCACTTTTTGTGGCATTTTTGTTCCCTGTTCAATCCCAAACATTGTGTTCCCACCAGATTAAAATATATTCAGTCTCATTTCAGGTTATTTCTCACAACTCCTAGTAATGTTTATATATCTGAAATCAAAATGTAAATAACTATACTATTATATATATACATACATACATACATACATATTATATATGTATGTATGTATTGTTTTACAATACTATCAACAACTCCAGAGTCGCAAAATAAAATCTCACGTCACCAGAGAGATTATTATAAATATTTCTAATAAAAGCCTTCCCATTGTAACTTTATCATAAGCTAAGCATATCCTGAAAATCTTACGAATACCGACTTGCATTATAAAGTCCTATACAGAATATAAACAAATGCACGTGCAGTCATCACTATAAACATTAAAGCAAGTGTTTATATTCGTCCTTCGACTTGGCTTCGCTCATCATTCACTCCGGCGCCGGGAGTGTACGTATTGACTCGTGTTTTTATATTTTCAAGCCTGTCCGTCGAGTTGTAGTTTCTAAGCCAGTTTTGGTAGACTAGTAAAATGGTTTCGATCCTATCTAGATCTACCAGGTTTTTTTTTGTGGTGCGCCCATCTACGATCAGATAAATAAATACATATTTATTATTTATTAAAAAAAAGAAAAGAATAAAATACCACCGTGCAATAATCAAGCCAAACCTGTAGAATATTATTACCATTGCAATTCGATCCTCATCGGGGGATTTATAACCTTGTGTCGTCGTAAATTTAGTAAATATTAATAATAAAGAAAATAATAACGATGCTCTGATGCTTCTTCAGGTATGGCTCTCGTGGCTTATGATCTTAAGTGATTAGAGGTGATAACATATACATGTTTTGACTTTTGTTTTGAGTGAATTAAGATCGGCCACAGTATATATCCCGGCCAGGTTACGAGAAGATTTTTTTTTTTTAAATTTTAAGCTTGAAGGATGAGGCAGCCAAGGTGAGTTAGTTGTCACCTCTAGAGATTTTGGAACACCCTCAATCTGAGTCTAAACGGACTGGGTTACTGAAACTAAAAATGTATCTCTAACATGGCCTCAGCTGTAAGGTTATGCGTTATTTTTACTCCAAATCCGTCATTATATCGTTCACATTTGACTGGGATTCATGTGTCTACCTTATTAGATTGGCTGTCAGAATGGGTGTACTTTACTGCTCCATCAATCAATCAATAATGAAAATAATAATAATAATAATAATAATAATAATAATAATAATAATAATAGTAATGATGATAAGGTTACAGAAATAGAAGATGTCACCATTCTATGGGATTATACCATCCACACAGACAGAAAATAAACAAATAGGCCGGACATTATTGTCAAAAAAACCAGAAAGAAAAAACTTGACTAAATATGGCTTGTCCAGATGATTGTAACATGAATTTGAAAAACTATCAAAATACAAAGACCTGGAAATTGAAATGAAAAAATGTGAAATTGAAAACAAGAATAATACCAGTGGTAATAATGCACTTGGAATTATAAAAATGGAATGAAAACAACACATTGAAAGAATCCCTGAAACCCCAGCTTTGAAAATGTGCACACACACTAAGGAGAACTTTGTCTATGTAACGCTAGCAACTTCATCGGAGATAAAAAAAAAAAAAAAAAAAAAATTTAATTGAAATGTGGCCATAACAAAATGACGACCTGCCTTGGGTCTTTCCAGTAGGTAGTTTCCATAACAGAAATCGAAATGATGATGATGATGATGATGATGATAATAATAATAATAATGATGATGATAATAATGATGATGATGATAATAATAATAATGATGATAATGATAATAATAATGATGATGATGATGATAATATTGATGATGATGATGATAATAATAATAATAATAATAATACTCAAAATGAATGACGTAACTCTTCCAGTATTTTTCAACAGTTAAGACTAGAGCGCGATTTAAGAAAATAAAATAAAGTGTTTGACAGTGTTAAACAATATTTCAAAAGAAAGTGTGTCTTCTTCGAGTTATATTAAAAATACATTTTTTTCTATTTTTCTATTTTTTTTTAAATATAACTCAAAGGCAGACATTTTGTTGAAATATTGTCTAACATTGTCAAACACTGTTTTTACTTTTCTTAAATCGCGCTCTTCCCCCTAACTACTATTACTACTAGTACTACTAGTACTACTACTACTACTAATAATAATAATAATAAATAATCATCATAGCTTCAAACATTTTCAGTACTTCCACGTGCAATCATCGCTTCGTGGGATCGTGACACAGTAACTAACCGGATCAATTATCAATAATAATATTTTCTGCGTCGCTATGTTAAAAAAAGAAAAAGAAAAGTATAAAACGTGGATCACTTTTTAGCAGTCACTACATCTGTTGGACGTTCGATCCTGAGTGGAGTTTTGCGTAAATTAAATATCTGCATTAAAATGAGTTTACCGACGTAAAATCCGGTATGAATTATTGATTTCTAAAAAAAAATGGTTGCAATTAGAGATTTTTAACAAATCCGGAATTAATTAGAGGTTTATAAAAAAATTTCTGAGGTTAATTATAGTTTTAATAAAAATAAATAAAAGATCCAGTATTAATTGTTGGTTTATAAACATAATCCAGTATTATTTATAGCTTTATAAAAAATCCATTATTAATTATAGGTTTATAAAAGTCTGGTATTAATTATAGGGTTATAAAAGACTGTTATTAATTATAAAATTATAAAAAACAAATCCAACGGTAATTATCAATTTCTACCGGTAATCCACCATTTTTAGGGTTCTAGGATATTTGCATACTGTACAACTGGGTAGCAGGCAATTGCATTCCTAGACAAATGCGACCCTGGATAATTACATACCTTTGATAATTTTTTGAAGCTTTTAAAGGCAATTATCATAAATTTTGAAGAAAAAAAAACGTAGGTAGGATAGTATCGTATGCAAATTAGATAGAGAAGTATAAATAGAGAACAAATGGTAAACATAAATGCATTGCTTAGCAAACCCGTTTGCTAAACGTAACGCGGAGAACTGTACTACGACTGCTACTACACAAAAGAGATATACCAAACATAACAGAGAGTAATCATATTTTTTTTAAAAAAGAATAAAAGAAAATTTAAAAGTTTTTTTTTTGTTCAAAATGCAATGACAGATTAACAGCGTTTCAAGATCGCTCTAAACATCGCCTGTATATTTTTGTTTCATCGTTGTTTTTCTTATGATAGCTGTAATTTTCCTTGTCCACAAATATTTTTCCACTAGTGTTTGATTTTCGGAACTTAACCATGGGTTCCAAATAAAAATATAATCTCTAAAATTCAGAATTGTTGTGTCGGAAACCTACCACCCCTCTTGAAGATGAACTTGTCTGCTTCTGTGAACAAAGACTTTAAATAGTGGCATGTCAGTTGACATGATGGAAGAGAGATAGACCGAGAGGGTAAGACCTTCGGGTCTAGCTGAGTCGTGATACAGTCTTTGACTGTAAGCGACGTCTGTCGAACTCTGCGTTAGCAGAGAGGAACCCGGACGAAGCTTTGCCGAAGGGCAAGGTTTCGTCCGTGGAGGTAAACAGGGCCTGAACCCGTTTAGGCGGGTTCAAAGGCTATATTTTTGGCCGATCCTACGGGCTCGGAGATACCCACATTAAACCGGCCTTGTGCCACATTCAATCCTCGTGGGTGGATCGATAAATACTAAGACAGATAGACCGAGAAGTTCTTAGCTGAGCTAGTTATTGGCTACTCAGGCGATTTCTGTACCTTTTTACCAACCTATTAAAACCCTTTTTATTGTTACGTGTTATTTGGCGTTTGTCTCTACTAACCCCAAATCAACATCATAACAAGAATCCATTAAATGTTTATGGTATGCACTGCTGGAGTGAACTGAAATTGCTCGCCTAATTTTCTCTTGCTTTAAAAAAGAAATTTTTCTTTTTTTTTTATTTATGGTAACTACCTTTCTGCTTGCTTAGAGTAATTAATGCTATTGGTATGCAAATTTCTATATTAAACAACTCTTTAAAAAAAATGGTAACTTCAAAGAATTATCAGAGTTACACAAGGACGCATTTGTCTATGGACGCAAATGACCAGGGACGCAATTGTCTGTTACGCAATTGTCGGAGACGCAAATATCCAGTATGCAACTGTCAGGCCACCAATTTTTAGGACGGTGAACATTAACAGGTTGAGTGACAAAATACACTGTCAAAAAAAACTTTGAAATGTGTGTGGTGAATGTCTTGTAAGCCAGCATTTCTTATAATGAAAATAGAATGGATAAGGACAAATATAAAAATTAAGAATGGAAGTAACGCCAGTTTACCAGGTGGGAGATTGCTGTTATTCAAATACTGACCTTTAACCTGGCACGAACATTGACTCACAGCACGACTTTTAAGGAAATATCTCTATCACTTACGACGAAGGCTCAGTTTAGGCTTGCAAGTATCATTGTTAATGATTTCAATCCTCAAGTGACGCACTATCACGCACTTCGTTACACCGCAGCTCTGTCTTGTATAGATCTACTGTGAAAAGTTAAGCAAAGAAGTCTGACATCGCCACCCTATAGCTGTTCATCCCAATCTTTTTGTCGTTTTTGATTAGCACAATGTTTCGACCGATACATTCTCTGGCCTTGATCTTTCTTTTTCTTTTTTTTTTAATTTTGCTTAAGTTGGTATTTCATCATCTCTTTTTAGAGTTATAACAGTAAAAGGGAATAAAACATGAAAATGATACCAGATATACCGATCGAGCCGCTATCATCATCATCATCATCATCATCATCATCATCATCAGTCGAATGATTGGGTGTGTCTTCGGGGGTGGGGTAGCTGGGCAATTAAACACCTGACCAGTCAACTACACATATTAAACCTTGTCCAATTAAACCTGTTGGAGTCCACCTTCTCCTAATCAAACCACGGTCGATGTTCTCAAACTTGTAGGCTTATTTTGCCATTGATTCCGACAGGGTGGAGAAAACCCTGGTACTGGCTGTTGACTTCAATCTTGGAGAATTCTCACGCACAGCGATGCCGGGTCATCACCGCACTGTCTGAACCATAGATATGGAGCCCAGACTACTCATCTGTGCTAGATGTCCATCGACCATACAAGAAGGTTCATCCGCCCTTTGATAGGTCTTCCTTTTAATCCTGTTAGGTGTGTTCAGCGCTACCCTACTCAGCAGATATGTCTGACCATGGAGTTGGTTTAGTCGCTGATGACCGGGCCTTGCATCAACCATTATGCAAATCCTCAAAATATTTTATGTGACGAAAGCGATTTAGCACCTTACACTTCTTGCGTTTGCGCTGAACGTGTTGCTTTTTTGCACGATGTTAATATGAACCAAGTGGAAGATTTCAAACCAAGATATAAAGAACCTTTATTTATCAATACACGAACCAGTAAATGCAGAGACTGAAATACTATTGATTAATATTTATCTATCTAGAACCGAGTAGAGTCTAATGGACTCAAATATGAACGACCAATAGTGCCCTATCATCGATTGATTGATTTTTCTATGGCTTATCAACCCTTTGCAGGTTATTTAAAGCCAGAAAATTTTTTTAGATTGTAATTTTTGTTTTGTTTTTGGAGGTAATGGTTTAGAGATACACGTCCTACTAATTAACCCATAGCTGGGGGGAGAAGAGGTGGATTAGTACTTTTCCCATGGGTATTTGCGTGTAATATCACGGATCCAACTAGAATTCGAACTCGACTCTCTGATTAGCAATTTTGAGCTATAATCTATTACTTCACACCAACATCGAAGCTTACAGCACCTGGTATTTCCAAGTGGTCGCCCATCGAGATACTGACCAAACTCAACTTTGCTTAACTTCGGTGATTGTACGGGAACCGGGATTTCAACGTCATATGGCCGTAAGCCCGTATCGCCGAAGTAAGTTAATGCTTATTGATTCTAATATAGTAATAATAAGACACAGCAGACTGCGACATTACATAAGCCAACAAGAGTTGACATGTCGTCAAATCAACTAACCCAACCCGTTCACTTTACCGTAGGCATTTATTGAAGTTATCTTTGGTATGCAAGGCCATATTAATGGGTATCACAATGTGAAACTCTCTCTCTTTGTCTGTCCCCCCCTCTCTCTCTTTGTCTGTCTCCCTCTCTCTCTTTCTCTAAGTAATATCTTGCTAAGCATCGCGCTATCCTAGACATAGAATTGTTGAACTAGATCAACTCTGGTACAAAGTTTGATTTCGAGAGCAGGGGGCGAAGGTCGGCCTGAAACGCCAAGGCTAACAAAACCATTGAATAAACACGAGTGGCCGTTTCCTCAGCTAATTAGAGGCACGAAACCAACGCTATTATTGTAGAGTATGACTGAAAAAAAAACAAAAAAAAAAAACAAGATTTTGGCGCGTGAAAGTAGCCCCACTTTTTAAATCACAAGATGAACCTTACGCAAACACCCTCCCCCTACACACACAAAACGATGTTGTTTACAAACAAAACATCATTCAAGAAAATGTTTGCTGCTTCCATTCAAGCACGCTGTATCTATTCGGCTGTCGAAAGTACTTAAAAAAGTAGACATTATTTATGTAATACTTAAAATAGCTTCATGTCGTGCGGTAGGAATAATTATCATTCAAAATCGTATATAAGTCAATCGCATATACGTTAGTTTGGGTCAGAAATAATGTACGCTTATGTTATAACTCTATTCTTCAAAAAATAAGTACAATTATATTTTATTCAATGAAATTGTTATGAATATTCAAGAGTGGTCTTTCCTTGATTCGTTACTTTCCTCTTTGAGAGAGCTATTTCTGTTTACTGGGACTATAAGAGGACACTATAAGCGAACTTTGTATTCTCAAGTGAATAAAGATTTCTTAAAGCCTACACTTGTGTACTTTTATCATTGTATGCATATTCCTCATTATTCACTGCTTGCTGCTTATAAGGTCTTCGATATTGTTTGAATAAAATTTCGCATGTCAAATGTGAAAAAAGGTTTTCGATGACCTCTTGAATCTGGCTTTCATTAGAGAATGTTTTTCCCCTGTCAAAGCATTTAGCAGCGTTAAAAAAAAAGTAATAATCGGTTGGTGAATGTTCAGGTCAATATGGCTGATGGGATAGAACAGATCAACCAAGGTTCAAAGTTTTTGTCCTTGTGTTATTCATGCTGTAAGCGGCCTTGCGTTGTTGGTTGATTTTGTTTAGCGGCATATTTACCTTTATCTGTTACTAGCAGTAGAGCCCGGCGTTGCCCGGGGATGTAACAGTAAGAGATAGATCAAGTATCGACCATCATAAAGACTGAAAAATGAAATTGACAAAGATTATTGTTTAAGCTTGATGGACACGCATGTATTAATTAGTTTTTTTTTTTTTTTTTTTTTTTTTACGAATTGGTCAAACCCAAACTCAAACAAAAAGATTGTTTTCAATCGTTATGAGTCTATTGATTGAATAGAATTTTATTATAAACAATTGTCTTTTAAATTTTTAAAGCATTCTGAATGTAAAAATAAAGGAAAAAGTGTGCAAGACAATAAGAAACACTACCTGCCAAAAAAAAAAAAGTGAAGTTTTGTTGAAATCGGTTGAAAAATGTAGAAAATCCGATTCCGTATATAAACGAACACACACACACATACACAAACAACCTGGGTTTTATAATAAGTATAACTCGATATGAGTTGTCCCCCTTTCATTCTCACGATGCCTCTTAATCGTGTTTTCAAATTGATTTCGTGCAAAAACAATTGTGTTTTTCCAATTTTTGGCACTGTTAGAACCACCGCAAGGTAATTTTACGTAATCCTGTGAAGTTTTGTTGAAATCGGTTGAAAAATGTAGGAAATCCGATATAATATATAAACGTACAGACACACACACACACAACCTGGGTTTTATAATAAGTATGATTTAATGCCGAAATCTAAATATTTTGAGTACAATTTTATGATTTCAACTAAATATATTTTGAACGCAATTGTATGCCTTCAACTACAGATAAAACGTATTGTTCACTTTACTTTAAATATGTATTGTTGGTCATTTTACTATAAATAGGTATTGTTGGTTGGTTGATTTTGTTTAGCGGCATGTCAACCTCTATGTGTTATTTAATACTGATATCTAAATATTTTGTGCATGATTTTATGCTTTCAACTCTAGATGGTTTGTATATAATTTGACACTTTCAAAGTAAAGGAATGTTTTTTTTAGATATAAACTTTGTAAATTATAAAATGTATTATTGGTAATTTTACTATACAAATATTTTTTATATTCTTTTAATGTTACCCTGATTATCATTTGGCTATAAAAATGCATTGTTGGTCATTTTCTTTTAAAAATGTACTGTTGTTTTTTGTTTAGGGGCGTTCACTATTTGTCCACAGGTGCTATCACCCCGGGTCTGGGTGAATCTGAGAACAACAGCAGTTAAAAAGTGGTTCCACGCTCCTCAAAACAACCAATCTCCCTTGCTGCCGGATGTACTTTATCGTCATACCCAAGACACGCTTTTCGTTGTGATAGTGGAGAACAACATTTTTCATATTGATGATCGTAGGCCTTTTCGATCAAACTCATATGGCCACGTTACAGCTACTGGACATATAAATGTGCATTTAGTGTTTCATTGCGGTTTAAGAACTCTAAATATATAATACTCCGACGATTCCACCACACGTAAAATATTGTTTATTATCAAGCGAGCTCAGCTTTTAGGGTCGGTTGTGGAGATTTATCAACCCGCTGTTTTCTTTTGCTTTGAACAAAGTTGTGATATATTTAAGGAAGGGTTAATTTGAATGATACATTCGTTATTACAGTTGGTTCCTAAAAGCGGGAATTATTCAGTGACTCATGTTGTCCTCAATGTCCACTATTCTAGGTTATAGTTTTATCTCGGGCACTTATTTCTATCTTAACCCCCTTTCTATGATATATTATTATTTACTGAAAAAGCGACATTATTATCATTACTGAGTGAGAGAAAATCACGCAAACATAGTGACGCTGGAGTATAAATATACGAAGTTTGATATACCTATCTGGACACCCAGCCTGATAAGAGCATACTACGCACATGCAACACAGCCAAATGTGTGCAATATGGTGACAGGCTTTGTCATTATTTTTATTATTATCAGACTTAAGGTAAAATCACGTTTCCGTACGATCAGCAAAGTTAAGAAACGTTGATCCTGGTCAGTACCTAGATGGGTGACCGCTTGGAAATACTATGTGCAAATGTGCGAGTGATGTAATGGATAATTGCTCGGAATTGCTAATTGGAGAGCCGAGTTCCACCTCTTCTCCCCATCCAGCTATGGATTAATTAGTAAGGTTTGCATCACTGAATCAGTATTATTTCTAAAAAAGAATATTTTTCTGGCTTTAAATAACCTGCAAATGTTGATAGGCCATATAAAATTAATGAAGGAATCAAGCAATCAATTTATTATTATCATATTATAATTCTATTTCGTTTCTTAGTTTGTTAGCATGTACTTTTAATATTTTGCCTGTCCCCTGCCCACAAATTCTTGGTATATCAGCAACAGATAGAGTAATGAGTATTTAATATGTGTTTCAGTCAAATAGAAAACGTTCTAAAGAAGAAGAGCGAAAGATAGTGGAAGCTTTAACATTTATTGCAATCAAATAAAAAATCTTCTCAATTTCAGAGATATTTTCATTTGGACCTTGTTTAAAAATAATCTGCATTCATTCTTTTTATGTGCCATGTCCTTTCAGGACGTAGGCGATCATGGCTCTCCACCTCCCTCCATTCCTTGCAGCTCTCAACAAGTTCTTTCCCTCTGCTTCCTCCCCCAGACCACGTTCTGTCATCCACTTGCTTAAGTCCGCCAGGTATGTCCCGCATTGTTTCCCCTTGTCTCTCTTTACCTCTATTCGACCCGTGAGTATCAGATCCTCCAAGCCTTCCTTTCTCATCATGTGTCTCAGAAACTTCAGCTGCCTCTTCCTGATATTAAGTATAAGCTTCCTCCATGTTTACAACCTCTCTAAGATCTCATCGTTACTCACACGTTCGGTCCATGATATCCTTAGCATCCTTCTGTACAACCATATCTCTGTCACCTCGAGTCTCTTCTTCATCTTTGAGGAAATCGCCCAACATCCGCTGCCGTAATGAAGGACAGATGTCACCTAACAGCTCAGTATTCTTTTCTTTGTTACCAAAGATATTCCTCCTGTCTCGCAATACTCTGCCTGGCTTTTGGAATGTGTCCTTGGCCATCCCAATACGCCTACAGATCTTAGTGTGGCACTTAGCGTCCTCTGTCAAAACGCTCCCCAGATATTTAAACTTCAGATCGCATTTCGGGCTCATCCTCTTACTGGCGACCATGCACTCTTGTAGTTTATGCTTAATCCAGTTTATCTCACTCTCCGTCGCTACCTTCTGTAGGAGATTTTGTAATTTCATTTCCGTGTCTGCTATCAGTACTGCATCATCTGCGTATCTTATGTTGTTAAGATTGTGGCCGCCAATGCTAAACCCCGGTAAGGTTTCCAATTCTCTCAGGATTGCCTCGCTGTATAAGTTGAACAGGTCGGGTGAGAAGACGCATCCTTGCCTTACGCCCCTTCATATTTTTGTATATTCACTGAACTTGTTCCCTATGCACATGAACATGCTACCATTTGCTGCCAGTATAGGTTCTTGATTATTCTGACATCTTTCCCGAATATATCGAGGTTGCTGAGCACTTCCATCAGATTCTTGTGGCGTACTTTGTCGAAGACCTTTGCGTAGTCTATCAAACATAGGTACACGTCCTTCTGCATATGTATCGCTCCTTCTGATAACATCCTGACTTACGATTGCAATAAAGTGTTAAAGTTGGTAAGCTCAAATATTTAACGATGCAACGGGAGAATTTTCAAGGATATTTTATAGTTGTGGAATTTGCTAAGAACTTATTTAATCATTAACATAAGAATTATGATTCCTAGAAAATTTAAAAAGGAAAATCGAGAATTCTTACGTGTATTGATATTTAGTATTATTGTCACATACTGCAAAAGAAATTATTGTAATAAATTACAGGCGACGTTCATCGGTACACTCTTACTTAAGTATGCTTCACTAATTTCCAGTCATTAGTCAGTTAGAAGCTTCAGAAGAAAGAGACACAGTTAAAAGAAATTCCGGTCATAGTAAGACAATAACCCGAGAAATATAATATTAAGACCACAGAGAAACACGAAGTGGTCAAAAATGAATGGCTGGAAAAACGGTTACCTGTATTTAGATTGTGAGTCTTGTTTTAGGTTCAGCTTGCTTTTTATATACAGTAATATTTTAGGTTCAGCTTGCTTTTTATATACAGTAATGTTTTAAGTTCACCTTGCTTTTTATATACATTAATGTTTTAGGTTCAACTTGCTTTTTATATGCAGTAATATTTTCTACGTTAGCTGAAAGTATTTTTAAGCTTTGAAAACTACTTTAAATATTACATGCTTAAATACACTATAAAACTTTTACCTGAATATATCCCGCTGAAAGGAAGTTCTAATAATCTGCCTGTGTATCTCTCATGCCATTAGTTACGGGATTTGTGGAAGGACGATGTATGAAGTGAAACCGAAATCCGAAGGTGCACAGTAATAGCGGAATATGACTTCCAAAAGCTAAGCAAAGTAAGAAGAAAAGAACAAATTCATTAGAAAGAAAATGAAAGAATTCTGAATTGCTATGTCCGACTATCAATCCTACTTATTGGCCATCTCATCACAAATGAAGAGGAAATTTGGAGCAGTAGAGATGTGGTTATACAGAAGCATGTTGAGAATACCATGGACCGAACTTGCGAGTGACGATGAAGAATGAACACTTTCACTTAGAAATGCAAAGAGAAAGTTGAAAATTCTGGGACATAATGGTGAGAAGCGAGAAAATTTGAAGGAATATGGGAAAAATACGCTTATATTTAGAATCTAAAAGAACGGAAATCTTTTTGGTACATAACGAGGAAAGACGCCTTGGTAAGTATGTCACTTGCAAAACATATTGAAGACAAGAAGGTCAGCGAGAAACAACAAGTAATTTACCAAACAAGCATGTGTCAATGGATGGTACACCAGGGAGTGGGAAGGAAAGAAAAAAAAAAGAATCGCTAGAAAGGAAAGGAAGTTGTGGAGATGGTATATAAAAGAAGTTTGTAATTGAATATTACTTAAATTGAAACTATGTAAAATTGAATAGTAAAGAATCACTCCCTTTTACGTAAATCATTGTGACGTGCCATTTTCTTGTGAGTATGTCTAACGATGGCACAGAGTGAAGAGAAATAGATGTGTACATTTTTTTAAAGGAAGGGAACATAAAGAAATCTGAGAGGAAATTCGAGCTCAGTTTTATGAGTACATGCCAATATCTGTTACGCAATATCGCATCGCCACCCAGGAATTATATTACTCCATTTTAAAACCTTAGACAACTCGACATAACAGTGTTCATATAAGAATAACGAATTAAAGAAAAATAGCGTTACAAGCCACTAATTCAGCTTAAACCTTTGTCGAACGACAAGACTGTGGTGGCTGAAAGATGTTTACCGAGTACTTTATCACTGATCAACTTGTATAAGACGCTGCAAAATGCTATAAATTGCTTTGTTCCCTGTTATCATCATCCAACGAGCGCATCTCATCGTGTCATATGAGAAACTAACAACTGACACTTGAGAACTGGTTTACGAAGTATGAAATCATGCTTGTATAACTTCGTACGAAATCGTAGAACATTTTATCTGCTTGTTGGCTTAAATAATCCTCTTAATAGTTCTCGTGGATGGGCTTCTCATTGCGACGAGAGTTGGTTATAAATCCTGTTTAGCATTACTACTATACTGAGTTCGATCCCTCTGTTTACTTCTTTATTTATGGCCTTGTGTCAGACTAAGTTAAGTTTAGTAAATAACTACATCAACTCCTGTAGCACGAAGCCATTTAATTTTTCATTTAATATACTTTTATGAATCTTTATCTATATACGCCTCGTCGTGGAGCAACGGTTAGCGATCGAATTTCATAGATCATCGCTGCAGTTAAGACACGTTATTGTACTTTCACGGACTTTAAGTACCCTAATTTCCTGTTTCCCAACTGTAAGAAACAAGTCCCATTTCGTTTTCCCTCAAGAATTGCCACTTAGTTGAAAAGCTTCCCTTGTAACTGCTTCCGGGAATATTTCAATATTGACCTCTTCAAGCCAAGGGTTAATCGTCATAAATCCTCCCAATGCAGCCAACGTTACCATTTTCACTGTAAACCTCTTGAGTGGTTTTCGTGTCTTGTATTGGGTGAAACTTACTGTGAAATAGTTAATAAAAATCTATATCACATGGATCACGAAACCATGAATATTTTTTTGTTAGGGGATGCTAACTTACTTCCCCTATAAAGGACGATAAATCAAAATACAATGGAGTTACTTCTTAATTCCACATGGTGACAAGCTGACACACAAATGGGATTCCTGATTTAAATCCAAACTAATCCTTTCTCTTCTCAGGCAGTAAATGAATAAAATTGGATTATGAGTTAAAAATTTAAAATACACTTGTCTTTTATTTTCCTTCATTTTTGCTCATACCAACAACCTGGGATATAAAATTTTTATTTGTTATTTGATGCAATACTGAATTATGAATTAGTGCTTCTATATCTTATAGGTTGACCCAAGCATGTCATTACATTGTATTCAGCGAAGCTTAGTAAATAGATATGGAAAAGTCGTAGTAAGCGAGTCTCGCCAAATATTGTAATGAATTCGATCATTACTAAGTGCCACAGATTTGTAAATCTTCGTTCTTTTAACGCGCATATTTCAGATTTAGTATCGTTTTATCATCATTGATCTTATCCTGGGTTCTCTTGAGTCTCAATAAACGTTTACATTATACCAGTATTATGTATTATTTATTATGTATTATTATTATTATTATTATTTATGTATTATTATTATTATTATTATTTATATTATTATTTATATTACTCATTATTTATTGATTATAAATTAATATTATTATTTTATTATTATTATTTAATAATATTATTTATTCTATTATTTATTATTATTATTTATTATTATTATTTATTTTTATTGATTATAAATTATTATTATTATTTATTATTATTATTTATTGGTTTTTTATTTTATTATTATTATTGATTGATTATTATTATTTATTATTATTATTATTTATTTTTTATTGATTATAAATTATTATTATTTATTATTATTACTATTATTATTATTTAATATTATTATTTATTATTTATTGATTATTTTTATTATTTGTTCTATTATTTATTATTATTATTTATTATTATTATTATTTATTGATTTTTATTAATAATTGTTTTTATTATTTGTTATTGATTGATTATTTTATTTATTTTATTTATTATTATTATTTGTTTTTTATTGATTATAAATTATTATTATTATTTATTTATTATTATTATTTATTATTATTTATTATTATTATTATTATTTATTATTATTATTTATTAAAACATTATTATTATCTATTGTTCATTATTATTATTATTATTATTATTATTATTATTATTATTATTATTAATGACTATATGATACAACCTTTTAGGAAAAATTTCAGAAAATTCACTCTGGCTCTACCTGAGCTAATAAATTAGTTTTAAAAATGGCTCGGAATTTTCAATTTTTAATCGATTCTTCGAAATCCAGAGGGTGACTGCCAAAATGCTTGGCCTATAGTATACATGCGCTTTTGTATGGAGAAATAGTCATCCAATCACGCCGTGTAATGAATTTAGTCCTTACTCGGTGCCTCAGATATACAGACATTTATCATATGTTCGTATGATTGTGCATATTGCTCAAAGTTAAAGTCGGAAGTACAGTTCTTTTCTTTCAGTGTTTAACCTCCTCAAACGAAAGTCTTTTTTTTTTCTTACTGTATTTATTTTTTATATTTATAAGTTTATTGCGGCTTCAGGAGTAAAAACTGTGCTACGCTAAATTTCTATATGGGAAGGACCTTCCCGCCTAGAGAATTAGCGGTCAATATTTTTGCTTTTTTTTTTTACCAAGGGTCGGGTAACAGACTTTGCAACCAAATGGTAAGTACATTAGTGTTTAGCCATACATTGATTTGACACTTGTCAGCTCGCAGTTCGTCTCAAGAAAATGATTGCACCTTGGTGGGTGTATAAGTAACGAATATTCGCACAACGTTATTGAACAAAGATAAAATTTAGGTTGCATAATTTACATCATCATCATCATCGTCGTCAGTCCCTTGGCCGGGTGTAGTTGCAGGGTCATTGCACAGCTGAGCAACTAAACACTTGCCTCCACATATCTGTGTTGAAAGCAGGAGATATATTTATTTATACTTAGCGTGTCTTGGGCAAGTAGACCTGAGGGAGCCCATCCGTCACCAGGTCAAACCACAAATAATGTCCTTCAACTTGAAGGCTCGCCTTGGTCACGGACACATGACTTTTGATTCCATCGGAGAATTGATTGTATTTTTTACAGCTTATCTATACTTTGTGGGTTATTTAAAGCCAAAAAGTATCTTAGTTTGTAATGAGCACCTTGTCTCAGTAGAACAATTACCACTGAGTAAGGATTTCGATTTTTACTGGGTGCTTTATACTTTCGATTTTGTGCCACATCTAAGCCGCGTTTAGAAAATCATAATATCTTTGATTGTAAGAATAACTAATTTTTTTACGAGTGCATAGTTTATTAATCGTTTTTTAAGTAACAATGATTTTTTTTCCAGATACAAGTACTACTACTATTTAACCCATATGTATTCATACGTTTCCCGGGGATATTTGCGCTTTAGTGAATATATCAAAGTGAACTGGAAATCGAACTCAGCTCTCCAATTCCTCGTCCCGAGTAGCTATCCCGTACGCCATCCACACATTCTCCATTAGGTGGATCCTTCTTGCTCTTGACTTCAGTCTTGAGATCCTTCTACTTGACATAATTTACATTAGCATCATCATCGTCATTCGCATGACCTTGTGTGGCCGTAGGGTCGCTGTATAGTTGAGCACCTGAGCAGTTGCCTCCACATATCTGTGTTGAAAGCAGGAGATGTATTCATTTGTGCTTAGTGTGTCTTGGGCAAGTAGACCTGGTGAAGCTATTCATTTCCAGATCAAACCACATATAACACCGAGTTACCACCGCAATGACTGCATATTTAGCTATGGAGCCAGGTCTTGTTATTCATTCTGCTGCTAGATACTCTCATCACCAGAATAACCTGTTGGTGGAAGCGGTTTAGTCGCTGATAAGATGATCATACGGAAAGTAGTACTGGGTTACATAGAACCAGTATCACACTTACATTGATTTGAAATGACTTTAATTATGCATGCTTGTATATTATATGATCTTATGTCAGGTCAATGACATCCTCTACGGGGAACATTCAAATGGTAAAAGAGACACCCGGGCGCCCTCAGTTGCACTACAGAGATGTCTGTAAGAGCGACATGAAAGCCCTTGAGATCAACAGTTACCACTGGGAGGACCTTGCTGGAGAAGTACCCTGGCTAAACAACTAACGTCAAGAGAGGATAAAATGAACAACGCAGCAGAAGACACGCAGACAAACAGAAAAGAACGCTGCAGTATAGACAACACACAGGTGTAACTTGTATGAGAGACTGCCACTTGCGCATCGGTCTGTTCAGACATTAGAGGTAATGATCCAGAGGATGAGATAGGTGGGATCAATAAAAATCCATAGTCATTGATGACCAGCAGAGGCCTATATATGTCAGATAATTAATATTATTGCGTATTGCGTAAAATCCCAGATTATCACGATTATCAAGAACCCCACAACCGCAGCAGAAATGGTGTGTCTTGGGCACGATAGCCTAAACAGGCCCTAACCCTCTCCAGGCTGGTTTGAATTCATAGTTTTCCATCTCTAGACTGAGAACACAATCTCTCCTACTAATTATCTAGAAGAGATGGAGTCATACCTTTCCCAAGGGTATTAGTACGTAAGTGAATGCAATGACTGAAATTCGAACTCACCCACCCCTGATTCCTCAGTCGGAGCCACAATC
>CAHIKZ030002457.1:732500-752500 GCA_903632075.3 Acanthosepion pharaonis
TTAAAAAATAAATGCTTCGTTCTTTACTTACTTTTATTGTAAATAAACAAATTTAATTCCATTTTTACTGGGGTAGTTTATTTTATAAGCATTCACGTTGAATGAAACTGTAAACTCCTTGAACAACGAAGGAACAATAATAGTACTACATTTCTAGAACTCTTCAGTGCAGAAGGCAGAATTAGCATCGCCTATTTTACCGTTTCTGACCTTGAAAAAGGAGAACGTATTCATGTTTGTATAGGAAGGACGAGTAGTGACGCCCGAATCACAAAACAGTGAAAACTGTTTTGCGGCTACTTTTGTTCAAAGCATCAACCACTTCGATAACAAGTGACTGATGCTACTTATTCCTTCAAATCATAAAATCAAGATTTACACGTATTACAAGGAAGAAGAATATTCATACCTTTAAGGCATTTTTCTTTACTTCGGTGTATTACTTATTGGACTTTACTTTTTACAGAGTCGTTGGGCTCCTCAAGCAACTGCAGGCAGCGTTCACGTTCATAGCCATCTCCTGTTGGTCTTATTTTTACGTTTACTAGACAAAAATAACTAAAGAAATTTCTGGTCTAAATAGTTATAATTACTTACATTTGTTACACTTGGACCATTGTCCTAATTTTATTTTGTTATCACAATATGAAACCTCGGTGAATACAATCAAGTTTGACAAGCAACAGCAAAGAAAGCAGCAGGTAGATTAGATTTAAGGCTCCAAATTACAGACTCAGGATTGTCACTACTAGGCTAAAACAAGAGAATTAAAGCGTTAATTCGTAAATTCGCTTATATAATAATTGTGGGTTCAATATCTAAGCCGGGAAGTGCAGATTTTGATTCAGTGGAAAAAGCAGGAGTAATGATTGTGCGTTATTAAATAAGCACAAGACGGGATATCCCGAGAAGTTTTCAAAGACTTCGTTAGAACGTGAAAAAGAGTGAAATATTGAACTCGCCGGCGTAGCAAAGGTCTAACAGGCTAGCTGGTAGTATCTACTTCCAAATTTGTATATATATATATATATATATATATATATATATATATATATATATATATATATAAGTATAGGATTAGTGTATACGGAATAAATTCCAATAACCAAAAAAAATACTATTCTTAAAAGAGTGCTCAATACAGAGTAGAGCAAATATAATTATTTATTCGAAAAATTATAATATGAATATGTTATAAAATCACTACAAAATAGCCATTTTGTTTCAACACTTCTGGTGTCTTATCAAGTGATTGTGTTGAATGAAGAACAAACCATTTATTCTACATTCAACACCATCACTTGATAAGACACAGAAAGCGTTAAAAACAAAATCGATATTTTTGTAGTGATTTTATAACATATTCATGTTATAATTTTCGAATAAATAATTATATATATATATATATATATATATATATATATATATATATATATATATATATATGATTTCATTAAGCGTTTGAAAATGACTCGATCAAATGTGACAACGCTGGACTTAGAAACTAGCTGCGTAACAACATATAGAGAAATCTTTGAGAACGAATGGAGTATCATTCGAAAGTACAAGGGAAAAATATATAGAATCAAATTTAATATGAATTTTGGCAAATTTACCGATAAAACAAAACAATTTATTCAGAAATTTGAAAAATTTAATAAAAAGTTGATGGACAGAATATTATTTAGCCAAACATTTTTGAGAGAATTCTTGCTTCTGAAAAGTAAAATAAAGCCTTTTAATATTTACTATATTTAGCACATCACAAAACTAGGTAGGATACCCAGTGTAAGGATCGAACTGCCTTCAGTAATAATGGTCTAAGGGGTTAATTTGATAACCAATGGTGATATGATTTATGAATTGTAGTATATCGCGTTTCATATAGGGTTTGCTCAATTCACAAAAGGAGACAATTGTATAAATGTAGTTTTAAAGCTCATTTTTCATGTTGGAAATGAGCAGTAATATCATCAACCTAGATGAAAAGGTGGATTCGCAAAAAGCTCAGTTCAATACTTAAACAAGATCTATACTATAACAAAGTGTATTACTTTATGGTTTATCAACCCTTCGTGGGTTATTTCAAGCCGACACATATTTTGGATTGTATGGATAATTTATTTTTGTTGCGAGTAAATGGTGCATTTTCATTTTTTTAGGGTAACAATGAATTTTCTAAATACAAGTCGTACTATTTAATCCATAGAGAGGAGATAAAGTCATGCCTATCGCAAGGGTATTTGTGCGTAAGTGACTGTAACGAAACCGACTGGAATTAGAACTCGTCTCTCCGATTTCTCAGTCTTTATCCATTACACCACCCGCTCAAATGCTAAAACAGAGTGAATAATAATAATAATAATCGGCAAATCTAATAATAATTGCAGACACAAATTATTCTTACTTTTGTTAATCTATACAAACTGTCCTTAGCTATTTCTAGTTGAGAATCAAAAGCTCAGAGTTATTTTGTTTTAAAATTTTCAAAACCTAAGAATAACCCCCAAAAATAAGAGGTTTCGTTCTGGTGGGAAGTTATCGTATCGTAAGAATTGTTCTATTTTCTAATCTCTCATTCAAATATTTCTTTTAAGGCTTCAATCCAGAGTTATGAATGGAAAAAAAAGTACTAGTACTCCTAATATTTGTACTCATAATAGTGACATTGTTTTTTTTTCTCTTTGCTTCCATGCTTCTGAACTTACAGTACACTATACAATCTTGATATCCGCTTCTGGATTCGAACCCGTATCACTTTTTTAAGAAGGTGGTACTTTTACTCTATGAGTCACAGTATTAATCATAGAGAAGGTAAATGCAAGTTAAGGAGGCGATATTTTTATCAGAAGACTCGGAGAACACTCTAGTAATTAATAGTAGCAATCATAGTGAAAAGAACGACTCGAGAGGGTGGGAGAAAGAAAGATGGGCTAGCTTATATGGCGTGATCAGCACTGATGTGGCTGCTAATACTGTTTCGAGTACTGATCAAAATCAATTGATGATGTAACATCACGAAACGACCAATCGGATCGCTCAAAAGTGATGTCATGCCTGCATTAAAAAGTAAAACTATGTCATTGGGAGAGCGAATATATTGTTGGAGGGGGGTGTGATGTTTTGTTATTGTTTACAGTCGCAGATGATTACAAACGCCATTTGCGTCAAATGGACACAAGTCGGCCGTCGATAGCGAATGAGTAAACTGAAATAAAAAAATCGAATACAGGTTGACGCATCTTGCCTTCTGATAATTCCCTGTATGTTGTTTATGGCGGAGAAAGTTTTTTTTGTTGTTGTTAAAAAAAAGGGGGGAACTGGAAACTTTTGCACAAACGCTTAAGATATATTTAATATGTCGAATAAAGTGTTCCGTAAAATGATTTTGAATACGCAGCATTAGCTGAGCTTAAATAACTTCCTGGATATTTTAAAATTATTTTTTAAAAACCATTTCACCCCAAACAAGGCAATAAAGCCGCTAAAGCAAAAGGGGTTACTGAGTGTGAAAGAATAAGAAAAAGAAAAAAAAAACATTATTAAGGAGCGAGAACAATAAAAGCAGAGGAATCAAGAAGACAGTAGAAAACGATTGGTATTGTATTTAAAACATTTGAATATCAAATTTCTCTGGAAAGCAAGAAGCCGGAAGAGAGTTCCACAGTCAAGAAGTGCTAAAAAAGAAACTGTTAGCAAAGAACTTATAATTATCTCAAGCCAATTCACAAGTTAAATGATGAGATCTTGCTATCAATATAGTACTAAGCTTACATGCATAAAGTCTATGCCAAGAGTCAATGCGAAAAATTACATGAAAGTATTTATAGAAAAGGCACATGGAAACTACATTACGGAGGTAGGAAAGTGACAGAAGCCGAGATGCAAGGTCAGGACCAATAACATTGCAGAATCTTTGAATTTTATCAAGAGTCTTTAAATATATCGTAGGAGGACCAGACTATAGGCAGCAGTAATATTCGAAGCATGGACGAATGGTAGACTTATAAAAATGTAAGACTAGCTTAAAAGCCGCACTATCGCATGGTATTTAATCTAACTCCTGCAAAGGGCTCTTGATTGGGCCTTCATCACAACAGGTAATGAGGAGTAGATGCGATAGGTAACAATAAGCCACAGAAGAACTCAAAATTGATCGCTGCATTTAAATATTGCCTTAATATTTAAATTTACCCTTTAAAAATTCAACAATAATTCTTCTCTCGTCAGTTAATTTAAAGACAATTTGATGTACGTACATCCTTACTTTCCATAAAAAGAATTATTTTTATTTCATGAGTGACTTTTGTTGAATTTTGCAATTAATTTTGATTATTCACAAATTTATTTCCTATTTATAACAATTGGTATCGCAAAAAAAAATAAAAATAAAAAAAAAAATTCGTCGCAAAAAATCGCCGAAAACAATCGCTGAAAACAATCGCAGTAATAAAAATTTGGGAATCCCAAATTTCAGGATTGTGGGTCCGGATCCTTCCCAGAATGTTTTTAATCTGCTCATGGAGTATTTTGAAGCACAGTAATTTTTTCATTTGAGCATGAGCTATTGAAAATTAGAGAGTTGTGTCCCTTTAATTGGTTTTATCAGTAGAAGTCAAGATGGTGGAATCCGAAAACTATTGCAGTAATATAAACTTGGGAATCCAAAATTTCAGGATTGCGGGTCCTGCCTGAAATGTTTTTTTTTAATTTGCTGACGGAATCGTCCTTATTCCAAAATGGTATGATATGTTGGGCTACGGTTTCTAGGAGTGAAGTTGAAAAAGTGTGACGCAGTGCCACACTGACATTTGTATTTATTATATCGATGTAGAGAAAAATTGTTTAGCAGAACAGAGTGAACCAACTTTCCTTACAGCAATCAAGGCAATTGATTCAATATAATCTTCCCAATTTATGTCAGCAGAGGACATTAGCCATTAGAAGGCACAACGTGTCATTCCCTTGGTGTTTAGCATCGGACATGCTGATGGAAAAGCAAAAAGTGTCTCTTAGATCATTAATAGAAATCAGTTTTGTTTTAGAAGCGTTAAAATTAACACGCCATTGTTTGACCCAGTTAACATCAGATTTTAGGTCACTTTTGAGATCAGCTGCCAATTTGACCTGATCGAACCGATCAGACTTACTTTTAAGTCAGGAGTAAATAGCCAGTATAGATACCAATTTTTTTTTTTTTTCATCCCAGCTTATTAATTTTGCATTATTTAAAAATTACAACACTCTGAGTCGGTACAGCCTTCGACCATTAGAACAAACAACACGAACATAATAATAATAATAATAATAATAATAATAATAATAATGATGTGGGACATTCGAGGTACTATTGTCCCAGTTTTCATTGGAGCGTTGGAATCTGTACCCCGAAATTAAAATCCTACATTGAGAAAATCGGAAAAAGCGAGTATATCCCATCGCTTCAGAGGTTTGTATTGCTTGGCGCTGTAAGTATTCTACAAAAATTTTATTTGTCTGCTGAGTTAACACTTTTCTTCTTTGTGTCGAGTCCCTTCAGGATGTGGGCGTTCACGGCTCTCTATAATTTCCTGTCCTTTGTAGCTATTAATAAAGTTTATCTTTTTGCTACCTCTCCTAATCCATGTTCTGCTATCCATTTACACAAGTTCGCTAGGTAGGTTATTCACTGTTTTCCTCTGTTCCTCTTACTGCCAATACGTCATGTGGGTATCAAATTTTCTAAGCCTTCTTTCTTCATTATGTGTCCTACAAATTTCAGCTGTCTCTTTCTGGTTGTAAGTGCAAGTGTCCTTTTTGTTTCCATTTTCTCTTAGACTTCCTTATTCATTACGTGTTCAATCCATATTCTCAACATCCTTCTGTAGAACCACGTTTCTTTTGCTTCAAGTTTGTTCTTTATCTGTGTCTGTCCAGCATTCACTGCCATATAGGAGGAACAATTCAATACTCCTTTTTTTTTTTACTAATTTGCTTAAATGTTGGAAACAGTCTATGGCTATTCCAATGCGCCTTCGGATTTCAGTGTCGCATTTTCGTTCCTCTGTTAAAACATTTCCTAAATATTTAAACTTTGTGTACATGGTTGATTTTAGCATTTCCAATTCGTAGATAGCACCTTGGACTGTTCCTTTTGATAACTTGATGGAGAGTTCCCAATAATACAAGATCTCCTGGTGGCAAAAGTAAAAGAAGACGAAGAAGAAGAAAATGATGATGATGGTGATGATGATGATTTAACAAAGAAATTAACGAACTCCAAAAATACTCCGATTTCCTATTTGAAATTGACGGAATATAGTATGTTCAGGCTGTTGTTCATGATGACAGTCGTCTTTGGGTATAGAATCCAGAGGTTAGCAGTGAATAATTCGAAGACAGTAGGGAAGCGTAGTTCAGGTTAGCAGTGGATATCCCGGTAAACTAGCAGATCGTAGTTCTTCCTTCTGTTCCTCTTCGCCTGACAAGTTGGCACTGGACATTCGAATAAGTAAACAAAATGGCCGCCTTTATACACGACGGATTGAATATTCTACGTCTTCTGATTGGTTAACCTTTTATTGGTGGACTATAAAGTGAGTCAAGTCATTTGGGCTAGCTCACTAGTTACATAGTATACACAAAAAAACTGCAACACAGGCTACTGTTGGGCTAATTCTGTTGGGGAGCTGGGGTCTGTATCACCGAAATTTAACATTCCACATTGAGTAAATCGGAATAAAGGTTGGTATCCCATCGCTTCAAAAGACTGCGTTACTTGGCAACGTAAATATTCTGCGACTGATGCTTCCTGTCTGAGTAACTGAATAGAAAATTATAGTAATTTTACCAGCTCGCCAAATTTCTATATCATATGTATTTATTGTCTAGCAATAGTACCCTAAACATACAGTTTTAAATTTCTATATCATATGTATTTATTGTCTAGCAATAGTACCCTGAACATATAGTTTTAAATCTTTAGACGGACCATTTTCGCTATTATAGTAACAGGCCAAATTAAAGAAGAAATATTGTGTTATGCCAAAGTTCCAAGTGTCCAGGGTCTGCCTGAAAGATTGTGTTAAGCTAATCTTCCGAATAAAGGAAATTACATGTCTAAAAATCAGTAGCGCAAACATTGATTTTGATATGGGCACAACAAACCAAACGCTATCAATAATTATAAATACATGAAGGTTTTCCGACTTGTCAATAGGGTCCAGAATACACCGAGCGCATCTGTGTGCAGAGAGGTAGCACTAAAAAAGGGGCCCTATGTTTACTATAACTATATTTACCTTTCTGAACCACGTGCAAAAGAAACGCATGTCTACTTTTTAAACGCTCGAGCAAAGAAAACTCTTGCCTACCTTGTTGATCATCGTGAAAACCAAACCTATTTACGAAGTCCGTTTGAAAAGTAACGGTACTGAGTGTGTTGTGTGAGTCAGTTCTTGCCATTAGGGCCAGATGATTAATCAGATGCGTTTGGTTCGCTCAGCGCGCGCGGTGAGAAGAGAGTTGTGGCAGGACAAATCGTGGCTGCTTCAGCACGACAGTGCATCTGCTCATAACGCCCTGAGCATCCAACAGTTTCTGGCCGAGAAGAACATTGCTGTACTGGAATAAACTCCCCATTCACGTGATCTTGTTCCGCGTGTCTCTTTTCTTTTCCCCTGAGATGAATGGGATCATCAAGGGGACTAGTTTTGAAACCGTGGAGGCCATCAAGTGGGCCGTAACGATGGAGATGATGACATCCAAGAAGAATCCTCCCAGCGGTGCATAGAAGCGTGACAGAGAAGAATGGAAAAGTGAATTAGACTCGAGGGAATTATTTGGAGGAGGAAACCATATAATTTGTTGTTTGGGTTCGGAATAAATTGTTTGCGACTCCAGTCCCGTTACATTTCAGACGGATTCCTTATGTCTTTATTCTTATGCAAACCATATCTATATCTACCTTTTATTCCATCATACAAACCAAACCTATGCTATATTTTTGAGTCTCATTCAAAGCAAACCTATGTCTACCTGATTTCCTTAGTTCGAAACCAAACCTATGTATATTTTTCAATTCCCAAGCAAGCAAAACCTATATCTATTTTTGACACTCGTGCAAACTAATATAGATAGATAGATAGATAGATAGATAGATACCAAAAGTTTGGTACCTCACACTCGCTTTGACAATTAGGAACTCTCATACTTTATTTGGTTTAATTAACTACTACGCTGAAAGTATTTCAGCTATTAGCGCATAGCATTCATTTATAAATGATTTTAAATCAACCAGACAACTAGATAACAATTAGCCACCAAAGTAGATTTGACAAAAAGAACTAAACTTTTGATAAACCTGCAGTAATGAATTTAGTTATTATTATTATTATTATTATTATTATTATTATTATTATTATTATTATTTGTGTATGTTATGTTTCCTGCTTTGCATCCAGTAGAGCCTTGATTAACTATGGTCCTTAGGAGAATTGTCATTTTATTGATGGCACTTTTCTTAGTATATGGGATATTCCTAGTTGGACGATATTCTAGGCAAATTGTATGCTGATGATACCTGGGACACTGTTAGTAAAATTTTCCGTTCCTTTTCTCACGAGGCCCAGAGCTCCGATTACTATTGGTACAGTCTCAGTTTTCATTCCCACGTCCTGTTAATCTTGATCTCCAGGTCCTTGTATTTGGACAATTTTTCGATAATTTTTATGGGGGTGTTTCTCTCAGATCGTACTGCTATGTCAATAGGCATACACTTCATAGATTTCTTATCTTTTAAAATAATATCTGATCTGTTGGCTTTTATTTCCCCGTGACTGTAAACTGTCATGTCCCAGAGCATAGTTACATCGTCTGGTTGGTACTCATACCATCTCACGGTGGTTTCGATTTTGTACTTCTTCATATCTTCCAGTGTACATCTTTCGCTACCTTGTTATGTCTTGGCATATTCATTTTTTGCTAGTTCCTGACATTTTGAGATAATATGGCCGACGCTTTCATCATATTTTCTACAGATTCTGCATTTCGGGTTAGTTCTATCCTTGATTATGTGACAGTAATAGGACCTGGTTGGGAGGCTTTGGTTCTGAGCTGCATTAGTTAGACCTTCTCAGCTTTCAGCCCCGTGCTCCTCAGCCACTGATGTGTTTTTCTTTTCTTCCACATTTGCTTCTTTCGTTCTTTTTAGGTATTTGCCATGCAATGCCTTGTCCTCCCAGTATTTTGGGGGTTTTTTTGTAACTTTATTTAGCCAAGTTGTTTTGATTTCTGTTTTACTCATTTAGCGTAGATTCGCTTCATTTTTTGTTGGCAAAATTTCAGTTATATCAAGCTGTTTCCTGAACAGTGCAGCTTCTTTGTTCATGGAGTGGATTTAGTGTTTTACTATTTGTAGGAGAGGGTCATTGGTTTTTGTGAGGTAGGCTTCCAATCCAATTGTTGTAGTTTTTAGAGTTCGTTCAAGTTAGATTAAACTTCGGCCTCTTAAAGCTCTTGGTACGTACACACTGTCAACATCTGATTTCGGGAAGTGTATCCTCATTTGGGTAAGCATTTTTCTGGTCTTGGCGTTCAATCTTTTATTGTCATTCAACTTCCATTTAATATTGTTGAAGCTGTATGTTACTATGGGTATAGCTAAAGTGTTGACTGCTTTTATTTTGGGGCCCCATTAATTTCGCTATCTAGTATCAGAAGCACTCTCCTATCATATTCTTTTTGGGTCTTTTTCTTCATAATTGAATGTTGCGTTCTGTCTCCTTCACTAATTCCTAAATATTTGTATGCACCATATTTATCTAGTTCCATAATCTTGTTGTTGCTATCAAGGTCTAAATCCGTAGTTTTCGTTAGTTTACCGCCTTTTGAAGGCGACTTTGGCACATTTGTCGATTCCGAACTCCATCCTAATGTCTTCGCTGAATATTTTGACAATGGTGAGTATCTTTTTCTGTTGGTTGTCATCCTTGGCAAACGTTTTTAGATCATCAATATAGAATACGTGATTCAGTTTGCCTTTCTGTGACTTGTATCCATAGCTACTGTTGTTCAGTAGGCATCTGTGTGGTGTTAATGCGAGCCAGAAGAGTAGTTGTGACAATGAATCTCCTTGATCCTGCTTTTGATGTCGATTGGTCTCGATGTTAATGATCCGTTTGTATGGTTTAGATTTAGTGTAGTGTTAGGGAGACAGATTCTCCCTAAGAGAAAAGTGATATACTCCCTATGATCCCAAAAGTGATTATTGCCCTTGGGGACATCGGATTCCAAGATGGCTGCCTACCGTCACGGTGATAGCAAATCGACTAACATTATCCACAACAATCCCCAATTAGCATCAAATTGTAGTTATCGAAAATAAATTACCATTATTATGTTTTTATCAAGGAATCGCTGCATTTTCTTATTTGTCTATTTTCCATAACGTACGCTCCCCACCAGCCATCATAACATGTAATCTATCAGTGTTTCATGTTCTCAATTTTGAATTTGACCTACTCTGTATATTTTTAGGCTTTTCTTCATCCATGAGTGTGGAACATTGTCGAACGCCTTTCTGTAGTCGATCCATACTGTCGATAAGTTTCTTTTTTTTGTTTTCTTAAGGAAGTTGTATGTACTCTCGGATATGACAGAAGTGAGGATCTTATACATTGTTGGTAGGCAGGTGATGGGCCTATAGTTCTTCACGTTCTGCGTCTCTTATGTTTTGGGGAGTAGGTATATTACTCCCCGCGTGAGCCATTTGGGGCATTTTTCTGGGTTTATGATTATATCATTGTATACCCATGAGAGGTTTCCAAACGTTGGCTATTCGGTCTATTCCTGGTGCTTTCCAGTTTTTCGTTTTGCTGATGCCAGTAGTTGTTTCAGTAATATTCATATTCGTTCATTTTTGGCACTCTAGATGTGTGTGTGTCTTCTTCCTGTTGTTGCTTGAACCATGTAGCGCTTTTATTGTGCATTTTGTAGTTTTCCCACATCTTACGCCAGAACTCTTCGACTTCCTGGATATTAGGTGGGTCATTTATCGCTATTTTATATTTTCCAAGTTCTTTGAACATCTTGTTTTGCCAGAAGAATCTGTTACTTTTTTCATAAGGCCTGATTCTCTGTAGCTTCGCTTGAATTTGTTGTTTCAGCCTCTCTTTAACTTTTAGTATGTCAGCCTTATTCTTTATGTTGAGGTTTCGTTTCAGTTATCTCATTTTTCTTTCTTTCATTTTGGTGCTCTTGCTTACCTCACTTAGAAGTGACAATTTTCCTTTATTTCGGTTTCTATTATTTCTTTCCAGACTAGCATTTTTCTTTTTCGCCTACGTTGTGTTCTTACTTTTTCACCTATTGCTTCTGCGACCGTTGACGAAGCTGCGAATATAAGATTATTAATTTCTGTCAGCTTTATTGGTCTTTTCATTTCGTCCCTTATTTTTTTTTTATTGCTTGGTTAGCAAGGTAGATGGTTTCCTTCACTTGACGGTTCTTTCTTACTTTTGGAATTGTCGGACTTTCCTCGAAAACCATTTCCTTTACATTCTCCCATTTATATAGGACGTTATTTGTCATCCCTGTTTCTCTCTCATATTCGTCATTATCTTATTCTATTTGCTTGTGTACCCCAGAGGGATTATTACAACTGCTTTTTTTTATTTGTTCCTCTGCATGTGTCTCCTTTGGCTTGTTTGCATTTAGCCTCTCGATGTTAACGTTTAATCTATGTTTGACGTTTTCTCGGATGCTTTAGAGTTCTATGTCAGGTATTCTTTTTTTTTTACTGATGATGTCACGCCTGACATTGGCTAGTTTGTTGGCATCAATGTTTAGTCTGTTTGAGGGGTGATTTTCTCGCCAGATATTACAGGCGGCGTTGGTCGTTGTTGTTGTTGGATTTATCGTAGCGGTGTAAAAGACTATCATTACTTCGATATATTCTTCCCTAGAGCATTTATTTATTGTTTTTTTGTGGGGTTTTCTTTTAATGAATATAGAGGGCCTCTGTGAGAAATGTACTCGGCGTGGTTTTCCTTTAGTTTTCGTTGGGTAGAGTTTGTTCCAGCTATAGACTTTTCGATCCCAGTCTAGTTCCTCACTGGGGACCGTGGTCCTTGTTGACCCGCATGATGACCAGTGGTGTTTATCAATATTGTGTCAGCATTATAGTTAGTTTGTATTTAACCATATGTGGGATCTGGTCGTTGGTTTCAGAGCAGATCCATACGATAGTGGGTCATTATTTTTTATTGCTATTATGAACACCAACCGTAAAATCGTTTATAAGCGTTTAGATCCCAAGGAGACACGACGTGCTTCACCAGATTCCGACATAACTTCAATTTTCAACAGAATTTTCAATCATCATCTTGCGGCCTCAGCCAAGATTGAACTCACCAATACTTTGATTGGTGTAGTTCATAATCTTGTCAAATAGCTGAATTCTTGATGCTTCGTTAGGGCTATCAAGGGTGTTTTTATCGTGACACCAACACTAAATGGATTGCCAACCAAGGCTCAGAGAGACTCCATTCACCCTCCTCTAAGAGCAGATTTGAATTCAGAGTTTTCCTTCTCCTAGACCAGTTGCCATCCAAGGCTATAGAACCCAGTCTGTCCTGCTATTTACCCATAGCTGGAGGGAGAAGAAAGAGGATTCACACCTTTCCCAAGGGTGTTAGCACGTAAGTGAATGTAATGGATTCGACTGGAATTCGAACTCGGCTCTCCGATTCCTCAATCCAAGCCGCTATCCATTACTCCACGAATTTTCAATAATATGAAACTAAATCTTCCTAACCCTGCATTACACGAATATATTTTACCCATAAATACAATTAATATATAGTTACTAATAATATTTAAAGAAAAGTTTATTATAAGTCTTTGTTTTATATAGCTTATAAGGTAAAAATTGTATATAATTTACTAATAAATAAATAAATAACAAAAGAACATTAAAAAATAATTGAGAAGTCACCATTACCGCAATCACCACCACCACCACCACCGCCATTAACATCACTACCATCATTACTACTATTGCATCTCTCTGTTTCTCTTTCTTCTTCCTATCTATCTATCTGTCTATCTAATACTAAATGTCTGTTAATCGTGCGTACGTCGGCCGTTAGGTGCATAAAGATTTAAGTTTCTCTCCACCTCTCTCTTTCGATCTCTGTCTCTCTATCTCTTTCAATCTCTCTGTGATTGCGTGATTTCAGCATTCATTACACAAACAATATTTTAAATATTAAAATAAAATTTAAAAAAAAAAACTTGCCATATTTGAAAAAAACATTTTCAAGTGAATCTTGGCATATCAAAAAATACTTTTAAGTTAATCTGATTAAAAAAAAAATATTCGGAGTGAATAATATTAAAAATACGAGTTATGGAGTAATGGATAGCGGCTCGGATTGAGAAATCGGAGAGCCGAGTTCGAATTCCAGTCGAATTCATAAGCTGAATATTCACTGAAGAGTCTAATAACTGTCCAATGTTCTGCCCGATTTAGGTAAAAAAATTAAGATTTGCGTCAAAAATTAATAAAACTAATAGGTACTAATTAATTAATACTATTAGGTATATCAACAAATAATATAACTTAGTAGCATGTCTCTAAAATTAAAATATTATTTAATTTGCGGCTTTATACTAATTAATATATATAAACTCAGTAGAATCCCGAGAATCTTCCGCATATGAGGAATTGGTTACAAAGTCCGGATATGAAGGGTTATATTTAGATTAAAATTCAAAAACGGGAATCAGGTTAAACATTTATTTTCAATGTTTATAGTAAACAAAATAAGCTTATGGTGAGTGAAATATAACGGAACTGATGTGAAGGAAAAAGAAATAAATTATGTAATGTTAATTAAAATCCATTAAATTAAATATGCCACGTATGCATGACAAATAATGTAACAAGGATTTTTTAATCGCTGTTGCATGATGATTCTTTCTCTTCTAATGTCATACCAAACTTTTTCCGCATTTCGTTTTGCTTTTTTTCTTGACAATGTTTAAACGAAACACACTTTTTAACACTGCGTGCGTTATTGCAATCGTCATAGCTGAATGCTGGCATTCTTTCCATAAAACTGACAATCTTTTCAAATGCTTTTTTCAATTTCAGTCCTGGTTTCATCACAATCATGATTTTTATTTCCTTCTTCATTGTGACAGTGTGAACGCTGGAAAATAGTTACTTTGGATGATTTTATATCATACAATGTTGACTTTCCTATGTTGAACTCAGCCATTAGCTACAATGAACTTTCACCAGCGTCTAGTCTGTTTAAAATTTCCACTTTTTGCGAAAAAAATGTTGTTCTTTTCCTCTTATTACCATCATCTTTTGTACAAATACAAGCAAAGCAAAAGCAATTAAATTTCCTGAAAAACAGAAATTTCAAATCAGTTACATATCACCAAAAATAGTTCAAATATTCACATCAAAATGATGTCCGGATATGTGGCACTCCGCATATGAAGGATTCCGGATATAAGAGATTCCGGATATGAGGGATTCTACTGGATATACATAGATACTTACACACACACATATACAAGTGCACATACATATGTATACACATATATTCAAATATGATATTATTATCATCATTACTATTACTATAATTATTATTATTATTATCGTTATTATTGCATTCTGCTTCATTTCTTCTTCCAATCAGCAGTATATGTTGTGCAACTTTCAGCAATTTGCTTCAATGACTGCTACGAAGAGATGCTTTTGTAATTCAAGCAAAGAATCCTTTAAGAGAAATAAATTGAAAAAAAAACAAAAAAAAGTCTTAAAATAGCAATAATGGCAACTACAATAATAACCTATCAGTCACTTGTGAATGGTATAATACCTTAATAAGATGTTTTAAGACATTTTATGTTTATACGTTCTTTTTATAGATACAAATATTTAAGTTAATGCTCTGTTCATAATAAACACTTTTAACGACATTTACCGGCCTGAATGTCCCAGAGAATTTTCATAGAAAATATGTGTCCTCCGACAGGAATCGAACCTGTATCCTATAACGGAACCGTCATATAGCTTGACGTGGTTTTACCGATTGAGCTACAGAGGAGCGTTTCGGTTAGCAAAGTCGATTTTACTGGATTTTAAACTACAATTCTCCATGATTTTCTCTCATACATTCTTATCTTTTGGATGCGTATCCAAATGTATTATAAACAGAGCATTTACTTAAATATTTGTATCTATAAAAAGAACGTATAAACATAAAATGTCTTAAAATAATTGTCGGACTTTGTCCATTTATTAATAAGTTGTCTTTAAAATTAAAATATTATCAATTTAAAATATAATTTGTGCTACTGATCAGATTGATATATATATATATATATATATATATATATGTGTAAGCAAATATATGGATATAGATCCGACAGTATGAAGAAAAATATATACGGAAAAAACAAACAAAAATCCTTATATGCAATTATGCTGTTTTAATGTTTTAATGTTAATATGTCAACGTCAGTTATCTGTTTGGATAAGTCTTGTTCTTATGTACATCGTCTTTGTCATGTTGAATTGATAATGTTAATTATATTTTATGAATATGTCCTGAAGATGTTTTATTAGACCGAAACGTCCGACATTGACATATTAACATTAAAACAGCAAATTGCATTAGGGATTTTTTGTTTGTTTTTTTTCCGTATATATTTTTTCATATATATATATATATATATATATATATATATATATATATATATATATATATATATATATATATATATATATATATCATATACACACACACACATATATATATATAGTCATTTATAGACAGACTGTTTCACTGTATCACAGCTCCTCAGTGTGGCTAGACGTCCGATATATATATAAAATTTGTTTGTATGAAGTTTGGAACGTGTTAAATCCACGGATTCTTTTTTGTAAGTGTTTTCCATTTAACATGACATGAACTAAGTATATAGTTCAATTAATAGTGTCTTATATCTTAGTATTTTTTCCCGGAATTTCGTACTACAGATCAATTATTTTTCATAAACGTATTATATTGGGTAGTATATATTTTATATTATAAAGAGGTAATCTCACTTGAAATATTCGAACTCTAGCGTTGCGACTTGCATGTTCCAACATTATATAACCATTAATAAATAACACATTCTTAAAAAAAACATCTATTTGTCTACAATACATTTATTTCGTCTTGAAGTTTTATTTCTAATAAAAATATACAGCCTGACGATGAGAACATGAAGTTTTCGAAAGTACTTTCTGCTTTAAAAATACACCAGATCTATCTCACAACAATTTTGTACATAAAGATCCCATCGTTCAAGTTAATGCTTATATTAAGTCTGTTAGCGAAGAGAATTCGCCATTAATTACATTGTATGATAGTGTTTCATTCAATAATATATATATATATATATATATATATATATATATATATATATATATATATATATATATATATATAGTAGACTCTCCCACGTCGAATTCAACGTATGAGGGTCAAGCAGATCTGATTATAGTGGTGAAGGTTTTTGCAGGAGGGCCGAATTAGAGACCTGGTGCACTAAGTGCAGGTTTGAATTCAGAGTTGTCCTTCTCCTAGACCAGTTGCCATTCAAGGCTATAGAACCCAGTCTCGCTCTATTTACCCATAGCTGGTGGGAGAAGAAGAGGATTCACACCTTTCTCAAAGCGTCTCTGAATGTAATGGATCTGACTGATTTGAACTCGGCTCTTTGATTCCTCACTCCAAGACTTTTAGCTATCCATTGTCCAGCGTGTCTCTTTCTCTCTCTCTTCTCTCTCTCTCTCTCTCTCTCTCTCTCTCTCTCTCTCTCTATATATATATATATATATATATATATATGTATATATATATATATATATATGTTATTTAACATGTTGTAATTGGAGTGATAGAGTTTTGTTGCAAAAGAGTAAATTGAGATACATAAATAACATTGGTCATTTTTAATATATATATATATATATATATATATATATTAAAATGACCAATGTTATGTTATATAATATTTATCATTAACATGTTTAAAGTGGATATGGTGAATGCAAAGAGTAAATATGAGATGTATAACATAACATTGGTCATTTTTATATATATATATATATATATATATATATATATATATATATATATATATATATATTAAAAATATTAAAAAATCCATCACTTAATTACAACATGTTAAATAACATATATAATTAAATGTGCCCCCATGGGTATATATATGTTGGTGTATGTGTGTTTGTATGTGGGGTGCATGAAACTAATTCCAAATAAAATGTTTCTTTGGTATCAACATTTTCTTTTAAAAAATGGCTAAGGGTTTTATTAATATTCCCCCATTTATTCACAATCTCCTCGGATATATTAACAAAATCATTAACCATGTACTTTTCAGGCCTTGTTTGTTAAGATTCATTATTATTTTCTTTCCTTCTAAATAATTATTTGTTCCTACTCATGACACTTCACTCTTTTTTTTTTCTCGAGCGGAATTGTTTACTTTTTAATGTCTTGATGAAAATCCGCTTGGTAAAGATCTCTTTTCTAAACGACGTTAAGCAGACTGACTCGTACAATAATCAGTTCAATGTCATCTGATCAGATTGTTTTTACATTTTTATTGAACTAGAAGTTTTGGGGGTTTTTTTGCAACACACTGACGTGTGTTGAAACCCTCACAGTATTTAGCAATGTTAAAGTTATCGTTAACATTTTTGTCGCAATTTACAAACTCTATATTTCATTCAATTTCGCAAATAATCGATGGAATTTCAATAAGTTGATTTGTTTGGAAAAATTAATTTAACAAGACTCTACTTCACGGTTTAATAATTTCTTTAATTTTATAGGACTTCATGGTAAACAATATTTTTTTAATAATTTTTTTTTTCTTGTTTTCCCTTTTTAACAGCCAAGAATAAATTCTTAGGATTTCTTACTCTTGAGCAAGCAAAATACAACTGGCCGTGTGTAAATATTTCGTTCTTGAGCCAAAATCCAATTTTTTCAAGCGTTTGACCTTGTGATTTGTTTATAGTTCTTGCAAACGCAGGAGGAAATGGAAACTGGATTCTTGTATATTAAAACTTAATGAAAAGATATGCAACAAACAATATTGCATTTTTATTGAATAAGTATTTATGATTTTAATCATTAAATTGCTTTTAAAATAGTGGGAGTATTTTATATGTTAAATAATAAATCTTTCAATTTTTCCCCAAAAAAGAAAAAAAATGAATGACATTTAATTGTACTAAGCTACGCACCCTCGTAAAACGAACTATATTTTGTACCCGTTGACCTGTTTGCACGTCTCCCCAAAATTTGATTTTGATCGATCAACGTATGGTTATCGGGCGGTGTTTAAGCTAGCTCGGTGGAGGGCCTAGCTCGGTTGATTGGGCCTTCATCGCAACAGATAGGGAGGAGTAGATGCGATAGGTAACAATAAGCCACAGAAGAACTCAAAATTGATCGCTGCATTTAAATATTGCCTTAATATCTAAATTTACCTTTTAAAAATTCAACAATAATTCTTCTTTCGCTAGTTAATTTAAAGACAATTTGATGTACGTACATCCTTACTTTCCGTACAAAGAATTATTTTTATTTCATGAGTGACTTTTGATGAATTTTGCAATTAATTTCGATTATTCCCAAATTTATTTCTAAATTATAACAATTGGTATCGCACAAAAATTTATCGCAAAAGTCACGTAAAAAAATCGCTGAAAACAGTCGCAATAATGAAAACTTGGGAATTCCAATTTTCAGGATTACGGGTTCGGATCTGGCTCGGAATGTTTTTAATTTGTTCACAGAGTCAACCTGATTCCACAATGGCATGATATGTTGGGCTACGACGTCGAGGAGTAAAGTTGAAAAAGTTTGACACAGTGACTCACTGAAATTCGCATTTATTATATATTTTACAAGCATTTTGAAAATTGCTCGTTTCTATAAAGTTTTACAGCGTTTCATTTTCATTCTGGGAAGAAAATGAAAGAATGGAGTATTTCCCCGTTTTGCAGTCGCAAGAAAACACTTCCGCAGGTTTGCTGCAGGGTTCCTATCCAGCCGGGTATATTGGAGACCCGCTACCTGAAAACCACTGGATTCCTTGCTGGTTTGCTTCGGTGCCTTGCGTGATTCAAACTTAGGCAATCATCTCTCTCTCTCTCTCTCTCTCTCTCTCTCTCTCTCTCTCTCTCTCTCTACACACACACGCACACACACACACACACACACGCACACACACACACACACACACACACACACACACACACACACACACACACACACACACACACACACACACACACACACACACACACACACACACACACACACACACACACCTTCACAGCTACAACTCTCCTCAAAAGTACGTAAAAGTACATACTTTAAAAAGCGAGATTTCTTTTTTTTATCTAACAGATATCTTTACCATCGAAGATTTATACTTATTAAAAAAATAATCACACCCATTTGACAAGATGTTTATTTGATCGATAATTTGAATTATTTTAGCGCCAGTCTTCCAATAATGCCTGCCTGGATTCGAGGGTGGGAGGATTTTGACGTCATTCTGGGGTCTTTTTTTTCTTGCCCAAATCCGTGTTTTTTTTTTTTTTTTTTTTTTTTGCTAATACTAAGTTCCGGAAAAACTCGAAAAAAAAATTACTATTTTTTATCCATAATGTTGAATATGTTAAAATTTTCAACATTTAACATGAAAAATTTCAAGTTGTGTCAAAAATTGCCGCAAAACGTTATTGATTTATTTAAAATGGAATTATCTATTATGACATGTCTCTAATTTGTATTTAGATACATTGTATTTATTTTCATTTTTTTTTAGTTGAATTGTTCACCTATATTGCATATGATTCATTCTTGTACATAATTAGGCTACAATAAAATTTGTATTTTATGTAAATA